>JAPYYQ010001688.1:0-70479 GCA_030522585.1 Anagyrus pseudococci
CGTACACCGAAAACCGGCCCCCCCCCCTCCCCCCCCCCCCCCATAAAGCTCGAATTTTCAAGCAGCAGGAGGGAGAGTGCTGCGCGCACGTGTGTATGTCTGTGCGAAACCTCGCTTTCTCGCAGTACACAGTCCCATTGCTCCCGTGCTAATTCAATTGCTCGCGGAGCGGAAGAGGGAGAGAAGCAGCGTAGGAACAAGGAAAGAGAGAGAGAGAGAGAGAGAGAGAGAGAGGGGTTGCCAGCCCTTTGCCGAGGTCTCGTCGTGGCGCCGGGCCGACAATACAGACTCTGCCGCCGGTCTCTCTGCCATGCCCGTCCATGCGTGAATTTCTCTTTCTCTCTCTTTCTACCTACATAGAGCCTGCGATGCCTGGCTTCCCTCGCACTTGGAAATTCACTTGCGCGCGAGCGAGGAAGCCGACTGGAGGAGGGGAGGCTACCTATAACCAGAGACGCGCGAGGAGAGCGAGCTTTTTTGCTCCTTCTTTTTAAAAAGCGCGAGGCACGGCCCGGCGATATTCTACACCCGAGGAGACGACGCCGTGTCTCGCTCCACCTTTATTTTCCCTTTCGACTGTATATACATATCTATAAGTGTATATATACAGAGGGAAGCAGAACTCGCGGGCGCCTATGTATGTACGAGAAAGCGGCCTCCCCGCCGGCGAAAGATTGTCATTAGAAACGCGATGCGTAACGCCCCTCGTTCGCTTATATACACACTACGCTCTCTTATACACACTCTCTCTCTCTATAGCACACTCGCCGAGCGCAATATTCCCCGGCCTTCGCTTAGCCTCGTAAACACGTCTGTCGCAGGACCGAACGAGCGGGCTTTACGTTATACGCCGACATTTATGTACACCCGTTTCTTCCAAGACTTTCGTTTGCAATCTTACGATTGAATTCGTTTTTTCTCTCGCCCCTTCCCTCCCAACGACTCTGTCCTCGTAAATTTGCGCCCAGCTATATTCCGTCCGCCCCGCTGTAATACGAATACGAACTTTTTTCTTCATACGTCTGTGCTCAAGGCTTTTCGTTATGTACTTGCAGATACGAGTATGTGGGTGAGAGCCCGTAGATCTATATATACGTGTATATACGTGTGCGATAAGATATAATCGGATCTATCGGAAGAAATGACTCGTGTCACCTTCAATTACGTAGCTATTTGTGCGGAACGATTTATCTGGTTAAAAGCTAGACGGGGCAAATAAGACTGTCTAATTAAATAGAAATATATAAGAATGCACGTATGTATGCCCAGTAGTTATATACATATGGAAATTGGCGAAACCTTGGCAGTGCCGAGTTAAAGCTCTCTCATTCCGTCTCCTGAATAAGACAATAAAGCGATGCGAGCGAACCGAGTGTCAAAGTCAATGACCCGGCTTTAAGCAGCCTACGCGTACACATATATATATGCAATATTTGCATAACGTCCATATAGACGAGTACAAGCAAGATCGTTCGCGCCGATTTCCTCGCACGCTAACGCTAACACTTTTCGCTCCGCAATATCTCTCTCTCTTGTTTATTCTTTCTATTCGCGCAATTCTTCCCCGGCAGCAAAATAGCTCGAGTAGAGGAGTCTGGCCTGACCCGGAGATCAAAGGCAACGAGCCTAGAATTTTACGCTCCGCTTTTTCCTGCTATTTCGTAATACACGCTTTTTTTTACGTATATACACGCGCATGTATCTATAAATGCTCTCTCCAGTCGTAAATGAGTGCCGAGGGGGGAGAGGAGGTACAGTATATACATACACCGAGAGACGGGTCGGCCGAGGGGGTGTAAAAATTTTCAAGTAACACTCCGCTCTATTCTAGTACGCGGCTATTTTAATATGAATGGCGGTGGAGAGAGCAAGAGGGAGATAGAGAGGGAGAACTATCGACGACGCCTATAACAATTGCCGGAGCCGGGCCGACCGGAGGTCGGAGGGGCGAATAATTAATGCACAGTAGCCATTAAAGTATCATTGGATCAGTTCAGCCGATCAATGAAGCCAATGCAGGTGTGCGTTACAATATAACTACATCGCTATGGGCTAGGCGATATCTATATACACGTATACAATAAACTTTTTGTCGCTTGACGATTCGCGAATAATACAAGTATCACATAGTCCGCAAGGCAGAGACGGGCGAGCGCGTTCCGAAATACATGACTCATTAAAATAGCTCCTCGGTAAAATTGTACGTTTCTAGGCGAACGAGAGCGCAAGCAAGCGCAGCGCAGGGCGGGGGCAAGGAAGGAGGACGAGGGGGTTCGCGGTTCGAAAATAGCCCCTTTCCAGCTCGGCGAGTCAGCGGGAGAAAGAAAAGGAGAAACGCGAGTAACGAGCTCGCCGCCGCGGAGGAGCGCGCGCGCGCGCTACCTCGTTAGGTCGCGCTTGTCGGCTAGTGAAAACCGACGATCCGCACAACCTCCCTCCCGCTCTTCCTTCTATATACCCCCGCCTTATCCGTCAGCCGGCTACCTGCAATTTCACGCCACTATGGCTCACCGAGAGCGAAAGAGACATCGAAAGCGAGATCCTCCTTCTCTTTGACTGCATAGTGATAAGCGCCGCTTAGCCATCTCTATCTCTAAACCTCCAGTCACATGTGTATGTGTGCTGCGCTTAGTTTTTTTTTCTTTTTGTCATTCGTCGTTTCTTTTCCATCCGCTGACACGTGTATTTTCGGGCTTCGCTCGTCACTCGCGTGTCACGCTCGATCGCCCCTCGACGACTCTTCATTCGGTTTTACTCCGCTCGTCCTGCGCGCTCTCGAATTTTTCCTCTCTACACTTTCCTCACTTTCTCTCCGCTGGAATATTACGGATTTTTTTAAAAAGGTGTTTTGCTCGACGACTGTACATTTGCGCCGGTATAAAAGGATGTATGTAGCTGCGCATACGAGCTTTATGGAGAGAGCAGTCCAAGTCTGATAGAGCTGCGGGAAAAAAAAATGAAGAAATTATTGAACGAGCGCCATACTTGACCACCGACGCGTGGTAGATTAAGTTTGCGGAAGTTCGTATACTTTTGCGTTGAACATATACATTTGCACGTATAAACGTGCGTCTTTTTGTGTATACCTTACGTCGAGCGAGTCTCAGGTCGCGCTTTATATTTTCAAGGCGAAAACGTTCTGGAATATAGAATGTAAGGATGAATAATTAAAAGTTATGGATTTTGGCGTTAAAAATATAATCTATTTTAAATGTATAATTATTTATCAAAAGAAAACAATTACAAATGTATAATAACAAGAGCGCAAATATTTGGAATGTGCTCAACCTTTTTTTCTTTTTTTTTTCTTCTCTTTTTTTGAACGTTTTGTCATGTAAGGCAATATTTAATCTTGTCTTCTCAAAACAATGTAATATTCTTCAACAATTTCGATGGACTTTGTCCATTTACTTTTATATAATTAGGCCTTTTGAAAATAGGTATATAATACAAATTCTTTAATTTAACGCGATCGTTAATAAATACGTGTGTGGAGAGAGAACAAACAAAGTAGCTTACAGTACTATTTAAAATAAAAATAATTAAAAAAAAGAATTAAAAGAGCTTTTTTAAGTAGATATTGATAATTGCAGCAATCACAACCATTCATAAATGCATGAAAGAATAAAATAGATATTAAAAAAGGTGGAGATGTAAAAATACGTATACATCACAGTTTGTTGAGATTTTAAGTGATTTCAAACATATTACTCTTCCCTCTTTGTGTTATTCTTCGTGATAACCCATAATTAAGTAACAACATTTAACGTAATGGCTCTTTTGTTTGTCAACTCTTCCAAGGAATAGTACTAGTTCTGTTTGGCATTTAAGCGTCGTACGTCGAGGCAGAAACGTTACCACCATGCCCGGTCCAATTCGTGTGTACGAACTTGCCCTCCTCGCCGAGAAGTTCGTAAGTGTGAGCTCCAAAATAGTCTCGCTGGGCCTGCAGCAAGTTCGCGGGCAGACGACCTGTACGGTAGCCATCGTAGAAAGCAAGCGCCGTGGACAAGGCCGGCGTCGGTATGCCGAGATTCACGGCCGTCGACACGGCCACACGAATGCTTGTCTGGCAGTCTTTCATTGCTTTTGCAAAGAAATCGTCCAGCAGCAAGTTGGTCAGCTTTGGATTTTTGTCGAACGCCTGTTTAATATTGCCTAGGAAAACGCTGAAATATTAAATAACGCTCAATTAACATCTTATTACCTTAAGAGTTGGCAGTTGAAAAAGAAGTTTTTAAATTTTTGAAATTTCTAAACTTTGAATAAGTCTGTACTTATTTACCTTCTGATGATACAGCCACCTCTCCACATGAGAGCTATTCCACCGTAGTTAAGATTCCAGTTGTGAACTTTAGCAGCTTCTCTGAGAAGCATAAATCCCTGAGCGTAAGAAATAATCTTGGAAGCATACAGAGCCTTTCCTAAGTGTTCTAAAAACACTTTTTTGTCTCCTTGGTATTTAGTGTTTGGTCCCACCAACACAGAGCTGGCTTCTACTCTTTCATTCTTTAAGGCTGACAAACACCTTGCAAATACTGATTCACCAATTAGAGTAACTGGAACTCCATAGTCTAAGGCAGCAATTGCAGTCCATTTTCCTGTTCCCTTTTGACCAGCAGTATCCCTTATTCTTTCAAGCAAATAGCCTTTTTCATCCTTGTATTTAAGTATATTGCTTGTAATTTCAATCAAAAATGAATCTAATTCTCCTTTATTCCATTCAGTGAAAACATCACTCATTTCTTGATTACTGAGTTGTAAGCCATCCCTCATCACCTGATATGCCTCACAGATCAATTGCATATCTCCATATTCAATTCCATTGTGAACCATCTTCACAAAGTGTCCTGCTCCAGTTTCTCCAACCCAGTCACAGCATGGTTCTCCATCAGCTTTTGCACAGATGGCCTTATAAAAGAAATCAAATTAGTTAATTAATTCTGCATGAATGAAAACCAATGGCACAAATGTCCTTTATTCTATTTCTATACCTGGAATATTGGTTTGATGTGAGGCCAAGCTTTGGGATTACCTCCTGGCATTAAAGAAGGCCCGTACCTTGCTCCTTCTTCACCTCCACTCACACCACTTCCAACGTACAAAATTCCCTTTGACTCAAGATCCTTGGTTCTTCTTTCAGTATCTTGATATTCAGAATTACCTCCATCGATAATGATATCCCCGGAAGACAGCAGTGGCACAAGTTTGTCAATAAAAGCATCCACAGCAGATCCAGCTGTAATGTAAAGTCTCATGTAATAAAAGTTTGCCACTGTTATTATTTACATTGTCCTCAAAGCCCTACCTTTGACTAAAAGCATGACTCTCCTGGGCTTCTTCAGCTTGCTGACCATCTCCTCGAGACTGTAGGCTCCGACGACTTTGGTGCCTTTGGCCTCGTTCTCGAGGAACGACTTGACCTTGTCGGTCGTGCGATTGTAGGCGCAAACGACGAAGCCGTGGTCATTCATATTCAGAATGAGATTCTGGCCCATTACGGCCAAGCCGATCAAAGCAATGTCCGCAACTCTGAAAGAAAAAAAAAAGCGTTAATTGGCTCATCGCAAAAGAGCGCAAATTTCGTCGGCAACAAAAGTAGCGCCATTGTAGGTATAGAGGAGCAATTCGTCCACTCAGCCATTATGACTAAGCGTTATTAGAGCGTAAGTCGCGCGGCGATCAATCATCGCGAAAATGGAAAAAAAAAACGAAAAAGCTCTCTATACTCACGCTTCCGTCATTTTCGTAGTGGTGCTTCAGAAGATTTTCGGCTCGACGGATCCTTGGATCAACAAGTGTCACGGAGACTGAGCGAGAGAAGGATTAGCGCTGCTGGGAAGCTCGGCTCGGCGGCCGGTGTCGTCCTAGCTCTGGAGCGAACTGCGACGACGAACGGGGGGCCGGGACGTCGACGGCGACACACACCGCGAGAGAGATCAGCTGAGGCGGCCTTCGGCCAATCCGGCGCCGCTCCATTGCCCGCGGCTCCTCTCTTTGCTATATACACCTCGAGAGCGCTGTGCCGCCGGCTGCTCAATAGCTTATCGGCGAGTCACGATCCTAGCTTGTGATTATAGCCTGCCCCCTGCTCTCTGCCCGCGGGCATATTACACCTCTCTGTGCTCTGTGGTACAAAAGCCACGCGGAAAAGTTTCGTAAGTGCGAGTATGGCGCGTAAGACTATGCAACCGGACGCGGGCATTGATAGCATCGTCGCGTGCGTACACGCGCGCGGTCAATCTCTTTCTCTCTATCTTGGAGTTCTCGGGGACGTGTGTGATAAGCCACAACGATCCAATCTCGAGAGGTTAAACTGGACGATAAAATATAATCGTTCTCTTCCTCCTCCTCCTCCCCCCCCCTCCTGCGGCAATTAGCTCACCCCGGAGTTTCGGAGTCCATCGCACACGCCACTTGACTCTTGCTTGCTTTCGAACTTGCCGCGCTCCGCACGTCTACAGCCGTGGAAAGTCCCATGACGTCAGACGAATTGCGCGTGATGGAGAGAAGAAGAAGGCGATTTCGGAGTGCGTCGAATGCGGAGGAATACGATGATGGAGAGCAGACGCGGAGTCCGCGGAAAAACGGAGCAACCTCAATTGGGCTTGTTTCCTTGGATGTATTACGACAGCGAAGGCCGATGCGCGCGCGAGCCTCGAATCGCTGGATCAATTATAACGTGACGTCCGCAGCGGCCACACGTGTGTGTGTGACGCACAAACGGGTTTTATATTAAATACGAGATATCGTATGTACGCGCGGGGGCTTTTTTTTCTGCCTTGGCAGCTGCTGCGACCACCGCCGCGCGTTGTATTGTTGCGCGTCGTTGTTGTTGCTCCTCTTGCTCTCTCCGCGAGCGGTGCGGACAGCAGCGCCACCGCGGCCTCCAGCGCCAACAGCTGCGCCCCCGAAAGAGAGAGACTGTGTGTGTGTTGCAAGCAGCCCCCGTGTACTCCCGTGTGTAGTAGACTGTCCGAGCGGAAGCGAAAGTAGAAAGTGCACGGCGGAGGTTTGGATTGGTAACGCGGATCTCTCTCTTTCTCGAGGACGAGGAAAAGCAGGGCCCAGGCTAGTCGAAACACTCCGCGTATATGCGGAGAGAGAGAGAGAGAGCGCGCGCGAAAGGTGTGTCGCGCGCGCGTCGTCGAGTTGTAACGCTTGATTAGATTGTGGGTCGGGGCCGCCGCGCGCAGCAGCACGCCAATCCGTCCGTCTGCTCCGGAGCTATTAACACAAAGAGGCCCTCCCACGCTTCGAGTGTTGTTTGCGAGAGGGCTACTAGTGTACAGTGCGGGACGTGCTGGCCAAGGCCCTGATGCCCTCCTCGTGACAAAAGCCCGACGAGGCCCCCCGAGAGGAGCCACGGGCATGGCTCAGCTCGAGTGAACGCCTGCTGTCGAGAGAGAGGGAAAGAGAGCCAGTTCTAAGCAGTCGTCAACAGCGTCTTACGTGATTCACTTCCTCCTCGCACTCGCACGCTCTCCAGCAGCAGCAGCCCCCAATATGGGTCTTCTTTTTTCCAAGCTCTGGAGCCTATTTGGCAATGAAGGTGAGTACGGGAACACTTGGGACTCGTTGCTTATTGCTCCACTTGTGGATTTTACCGAGTAATCGCCTTGTTTTTTTGCATCCTCCACTTGCAGAGCACAAAATCGTCATGGTGGGGTTAGACAATGCGGGCAAGACGACGATACTCTATCAGTTTCTCATGAACGAGGTCGTGCATACCTCGCCAACGATCGGCTCCAACGTCGAGGAGGTCGTCTGGAAGAACATACATTTCATTATGTGGGACCTTGGGGGCCAGCAGAGCCTCCGCGCAGCCTGGTCTACCTATTACACTAACACAGAGTTTATTATTGTTGTGATTGATAGCATGGATAGGGAGCGATTGGGTGTTATTAGAGAAGAGTTGTACACAATGTTGGAGCGAGATGAGCTCAGCAAAGCAGCTGTTTTGGTTTATGCAAATAAACAGGATCTGAAAGGAAGCATGACTGCTACTGAAATTTCAAGACAGTTGGATCTGACGTCGATAAAGAAACATCCGTGGCACATACAGAGCTGTTGTGCTTTAACTGGCGAAGGGTAAATATCTCTTTTGTTTATACTTCTATGTGTTTTAAAAATATACAGATTCCATTGTTGATATCTGTGATTGTTGCAGGCTGTATCAAGGGCTGGAATGGATCGTTGGACGCTTGAAAAAGACATGACGAATCATATAGCAGTTCGAGGAATGCTCTATACAGCTCTTGGGCGGTAATGCAAGTGCTCATAGAGTCATACACTTCTGCGACTACCAAAAAAAACTCCAGCTTCTTTTCTAAGCAGTTTAAATAGAGTGTGACTTTACAAGGAGCAATCGTTGTCTATTTGTTGTTGGTTCAAGATGATGTTTCTGTCTGCATTTAGAACAATCAAACGCTGGCTCGTACTTGGCCTTTAACGCGATTGTATGAGGAAGCACATTCATGTATATAGTTTTGATATTTGCTCGTTACTGCAAAAAAATTCCGACGTTGCCTCGTCCACGTTGGCGATGGACAGGTTTTCCGACGTCCTCGTTCATGCATTAAACAGATTTACTGACTGGAAAACGTGCAATGCATCTTGTAAGACTTCTTGACGAAGTCAACCAACGAATCCAAATGAAAAAATAATTTAAAAAAAAAGAAAAAAAACAGGTCACTGTGATACACAGCAATTTTCAGATAAGGTAGTTGCCTTGGTTTTACCCAAAATTGAATCCAAAATCGATAAATTTAATTATTTTACTAAAATTATTTCAACGACAAAGATTGATTGAAAGCTTTTGTGAAATCGAAATGAACATAAAAAGCCAGAAGCAAATAATGTCAACTATCTTATCTCACATCTGTTTAAAGCATAGCTGTGTCTGCTAGTTGTATCAACATTGAAATACTCCAAGTGGATAATTTTAAGCATATTTTACATTATTGTATGAAGTAACGGTAAAATGGATAATTAACGGGTTGAAAAGTAAATTTTAACTACTACTATATAGTTTGTATGAAAATGAAAAATTAACGGGTAATTATTTTCTCATATTGAGAAAAAGGTCATTTTGCGACCTGTGTTAACGAGATTTTTTTGCTAATTTTATTTTTATTAAAAACTTAGCTCTTTTAATTTATGTATTCAATAATAATTCAGGAGATATATTTCTATAAATCTAAATGACTAAACGTTTTATATTACGTTCATTGCGACCAGCATGAGATGAATCGATTTTATGAAAATAATTATAAAATAAAAATTGTCAAGATAAACTTTTGGTGTTTTTATATTTTAGACATTATCCAACATTCTAATTAAAAAGCAAAATCACATAGATGTACTGATTGAAACATTTTTCTATTTATTTGACTTTCATTGTTATAAATAAAGCTTAGCACACTCGCATTCATACTTATTATCGATGGATCTACCACCGGTATTCCTCCATCTCCAAAATTATGATAATTTTGCAGTAAACAATTAGATTTTTAAACATATCGTCGAAGGGGACAGAACAAAAATATACTAAGGGGTTCGAATAATACAAATCGTCCGAAAATAAAATTTAACAGAAAAATAAAGTACTACAGTTAAATTTGATTGATGAAATGTTATTTCATTTTGCTAATACGTAGTTTGGCAAACGCATATTGCTAAGTATACATCGTAATGAATAATTAAACAAACGTTGCCACTTTATGCTGCCCCTTATTGCTTCTACATTGGAGGGAGTTCGTGGCGCTTTTAACAGATTAAAAATGTTACGTAACTGTCTCGGTGGTCTCGCAAAAGTTCGCTTTAAGTTCCTATGATTCTATAATATAATTATAATTGTGTGACGCGGTTACAGGGGTCGCTCGACTAATACTAGTCACACCGTATTGTCTAGGCATAACATTTTCTTCGGTTACTTTTTTTCTACACTTTCCTTAGTCGTCGCCAAGTACTTATCAACGCGATATAATTGATCGACGACTCTGTGGAAACGTGATATTTAATATTTTACTTATTTTTTTTTTGTTTCTACATTCAGTTCTCTACGTCAATATCGCTCACTTTCGTTCTGTTAATCTCACCGACGCACGTCCTTTCACTCGCAGTTCTTCCTTCTTAATCACTCGCGTTTTTATTGTTGATTTTATTACTTTATTTTTTTAAAAAGAAAAACAAAATAATTGAATATTGCTATTCTACAACAGAATACTCTGTTTTTACCTTTGTTGTATTATTATCTCTTTATAACGCTTTTTAAAGTTCACTTGATTTCAGCTATTCATACCAACCCAATTCACATCCTGACCATTTTTCTAGCGATAAAAACATTAGTAGAGTGCCATCGACGCTTAACAGTTTGAATCGGAGCGCGGCTAAATTGTCTTCTCTCGTGAATGTTTTGTCGATCCTTGTTTCGTGCTTCTCTCATTTTCGTTCTTGATTCTTGATTTCGTTTGTTTATGAGTTCGTTTGCATCGAGCGCCGGCAATAATGGCAGTGGATGCGGATGTACATTGATACACGTTGTTCGTGTAAGCATGTTAGTGTCGAGTAAATGGATCGAGTTAGATGACGACGGTTGGGGGGTGAGGGGAGAGGGGGAGAGTTGGTAAGGGCAGGGAGGGGGGAGGGATGTAAGGTGACAGTTTTAACTAAAACAGCTCGGGTCTATGGGCCGTCGACTCTCGACTCCGTCTTTCTTATAGAAAGGACCAAACAAAGAGAGTGCGAGGCCTCGCCACGATTGTTGTTGCTTTTGCTGTTAATAATAGACCCGGGTAAATTTAAGCCTTGACGGCCTTCATGAGGAGATCGGTGCTGAGGGACTTGGGCCTCTCGATGGGCAGACCGAGGGCGCGAGCCCAGACGAGATTGGCGAGGACACCAAGGGCACGGGAGACACCGAACAGCACGGTGTAGTAGTTCATCTCCTTCATGCCGTAGTATTGGAGCAGAACACCAGAGTGAGCGTCTACGTTGGGCCACGGGTTCTTGACCTTGCCAGTCTCGAGGAGTACCGGCGGCACGATCTTGTAGACTTGCGCGACCAGCTGCAAAAAGGCCAAACCGCATGCATCAATGCGTTATGCTCCAAGAGAGAGAGGAGAAAGAAAGGAGAGGCGAGAGGGGCTTACCTTGAAGAGGCTGTCGTTGGGCAAGTGCTTGAGGGCGAACTCGCGCTGGCAGGTGTACCTCGGGTCGGTCTTCCTGAGCACGGCGTGTCCGTAGCCGGGGACGACCTGTCCGCTCTTGAGGGTGTTCCAGATGAACTCCTTGAGCTTCTCGTCGCTGGGGTTGTCGCCGACCTGTCCGCGCAGTTTCTCCAGCCAGACGAGCACCTCCTGATTGGCGAGACCGTGGAGGGGGCCAGCAAGGCCGTTCATACCGGCGGCGAAGGAGAGGTAGGGATCGGAGAGGGCAGAGCCAACGAGGTGGGTAGTGTGGGCGGATACGTTGCCACCCTCGTGGTCCGAGTGGATGGTGAGGTAGAGCCGGAGGAGCTCGATGAACTCCGGGTTGTCGTAGCCGAGCATCGTCGCGAAGTTGTACGACCAGTCCTTGCCGGCGTCAACCGAGCCGATACCCTTGCCGCCCTTGTAGATGTTCCTGTCGAGCCACAAAATTTAAGCCCCATTAAAAGTTGCAGAAACAAGGAGATAAGGTGGCAAAGGGGGTTAGACCTACCTGTAGATCGTGGCGGCAACGACGGGTAGCTTGGCGATGAGGTTCATCGAGTCCTCGTAGACGGTCTCCCAGTACTTGGACTTGTGGACGCCGCTGGTGTAGGCCTTGACGAACTCGCTCTCGCTGTTGAGGAGGGTGATGGCCGCGGAGAACTGGGTCATCGGGTGGAGGTTCTTCGGGAAGTCGTTGAGGGCCTTGGTCACGTGGGCGGGGAGGGCACTGCGGGCGGCCCACTCCTTGGAGATCGCCTTGACCTGGGCGTCGGTCGGCACGTCCCCGGTGATCAGCAGCCAGAACAGACCCTCGGGCAGGGGCTCAGCGCCACCGGCAGCCTTTGGCAGCAGCTTCTGGCACTCGGGGATCGACTTGCCGCGGAAGCGGATACCCTCCTCCGGGTCGAGGACCGACGGCTCCCACACCAGGCCCTTGATGCCTCGCATGCCTCCGTACATCTGCGCTCGACCACAAAATAACGTTACACCACATTTTTCTCGGTTATATTAGAAACGCGCGCGATTCAATTTTCAACGTGTCTTTTTGTTTTTATTGGTTTATAGAGTTACGAGCCGGTGTAGCGGGAGCTTATTACGCAAGCGTCGATAAGAGATTTCAATCAGCGTTACAGAGCGATCGAGAAAGCCCGAGAGAGAAGCATCGGCGGCCTTGATAATAGCAAAGCGCTCGTTGTAGAGCCGCGCGAAAGAGCAGATAACGAGTAGTGCGATGTACAAGGGGCCGACGAGAGGGCTCCCCCGGAAAGAACGACCAGAGAGAGAGCGAGCTTTAAAGCGAGACCGTAGAGCCGGAAATCGGTCACGCGGACGCGCGTGGCGACTCGACCGCCCGGCGCGTGCTCTCCCGTGTCTCTCTCTCTCTCTCTCTCTCTCTCTCTCTCTCTCGCATGGATTGACCGCGTGTATTACGGGGGGGCTTGTGCGCGATTAAGCGCGGCAGAGCCGGGTCTGGATGTCGTAGATTCTTCCTTACCATGTCGACCGTGACTTCGCCGACTTTCTTGGCGCCATGCTCCTTACGGAAGGCCTTGATGCGCTCCTGCTCCTTCGGGATCTTGTCGGCGAGGACTTTGCGCAGGTCGGTCGAGGCGTCGGACAGGGCGCGAATACCAACGCCGCTGCTGAGTTTCTGCAAGAATATAGAAAAGGATATCGTTAAAACTTGGATGCATTGATTTGTTGTTGTTATTGTTGTTTTTTAGACGCTCGGGATTTAACTGCTATTTCAGCGCGATCTTTTCCCATGCTCTCGCGTAAACAATGCGCTGTTTGTAAATATAGAAAGAGCGAGCTATGCAGTTTGCGCGGTCTTTTTCTCTTTTTTTTTCGTCGAAACTGAACGCGCACGCGCCTCTAGTTCGACGATAAGATACAGGAAAGCTCGTCTGGTCGATTCTGTGCACGCAAAGTGCATTCTCTTCGAAATCGTTTAGGTCAGTGTAAATGTCAATAATGCTGACGTCAAGCAATTGTGTTTTACAACTTCAAGGATAGCGCAGCGATGATTTTTGATAAAAGGAAATAATAACGAACGGATGATAAAACGCGTATTTTCGGGTATATAAAAAAAAGGGAGGCGACAAACTCTGCGCGACCTAATTCCTGTTTATTTTCCCATGGCGTATCGTTGAACAATTATATCAGCTTAATAAAAAAAAGCGAATTTACAAGGAGCCTTATTTGGTAAACTTTGGTAATCCGAGCTTGAGAGGGTAAACGAGGCTAAGTACAGCCTAATAAATGTCGGTAAAAGGAACCGGGACAGATAAGAGCTTGCAAGCGCATTATCGGTCGTAGTTGCACAAATTGATCCGCCATAAAAAGAAAACCGCCGCGCTTTGCGATTCTGCCGAAGCTCGCGTAACCTTGCGCGAACAATTGAGCGGTCGCGTGTGCTTGTCAATACAAGCCGAACCTACGGCTCGACTAAGTATTACGTAAAAATATAGTCAGTAGCTCGTGTTATGCGTATTTCCTTTTTTTTCTCTCTCGCTGGCTTTCGACTTTGCGCAAACGACTACCGAAACGGGGAAAACTCTTGCGACTATGCTGGAATAATGACAGCTTAATGCACGAGCGTCGTTTTGAATAATTTTGCGTAAAAAATTGCGCTGTCCCTCCTCCTCCCCTTCCAAACGACGCTCTAATAGTAATTGCGGTTTAAATGGAAAACGCGAGACGAAAGAAAAAAAAGTCGGAAAATTTTTTAACGACGCGCACGCACGCGCAATTAAATAGTCATTTATCGAGAGACGCAAGAGACACAATGGTGGCGAAAGAAAAACAATTAATTTGAAAATTCAATTGGAACATCGCCGCGCGAGGATAGTTAATAAATAATACCTCGAGATAAGATAATCGCTCGCGAGGAAGAAGAAAAAAACGAAGAGAGAGAGAGAGGAGGGTATTCAGTCGAGCTGGTCGGAAAGCAAAGTTCTACAGTTGCTTAGGAATCTTTCTCCCTCCCTCTCTCTAGTGATAAAGCTGCGATTCTCGCTTTAAATAACAATCCTATTTCCACGCATATAAATATTCAATTAGTCCACTTTTAAATTCCCTCATCGGCTCTCCATCGATCAACTCGACCATTTTCAATCAATTAATTTACAAGCTGTAACTTCACATAAAAAACCTAAACATTGCTTTAGATAAAAAAAAATAAAGAAAAAAAAAGATAGGGCGAGTTTAATTAGCACGAGTGCAAAGGTCGTGGTGGTTTGCAGCGTCGTCTCCTAACAACGGCGTTATCGTGCGCCGGGCGACTCTTCTCGCCGAGAGAAAGAGAAGAGCCATCATCTCCGGTATCGCAGAGAACGAGGCTCTGCGGTCTTGCGTAGGTGCAGCGGACTTTGTATCTTTTGTCCGCTTTTGCAGAAGAGCCACCGCACAGCAATCGCCAGCTGACCGTTACGTAACGCGTGGGAATATTTTGTGAGCTTCGCTATATACATTCGACAGACGCGCAAGCTAATGTTCGTTTTTTTTTTCGTTTTATACTCTATGCTTTTTCTTTTGCACCTTCGAGAGAGAGAGAGAGAGGGAGAGCGCGCCTTGGCCTCGGCGCAAAAGCTTTTCAATGTCAAAGGATGCGCTCGCCGCTAATCTGACGCGGTGTATTTTAATTTCTTTATCTTTTTCTTTCTCTCTCTCTCTCTCTCTTTTCTTCTTTGCTCATGGCGACAAATTTTACACGCGTTATCCCCCGAGTGCTTTGATTAAAATCTTTGTTACGAGTCATGAACTTCTTTATCTGCCAGACATTTGTTAAATAGCCGATAACGGAAATAATGATATCTGTCTCTCTTTCTCGCGAGGCTTACACAACCGAGCTTCCCAAGAATTTCAATTTCCAATGTATTAAGTTTATACATGTGTACCCTCATATATTGCGATTACTTTTAATACTTTTATACCGCGACGATAGCGTCTGTACTGTTTAATTGTTGAATCTTATCAAGTAACTTTATTACGCGCATCAAAAAAATTTATTGAGGAATTTGGGCTTTTTTAGTGCGTTTTCAACAATATGCCATTAAAAAGAATTCGCGAATTGAAAAAAAAATTATTTGAAAGTATATAGTGCATTTGTAAATTGAAATAAAAAAAAAGGTTAAGTAATCCTCGAAAAACCGAGCAAAAAGCATATGCCAATAGTTAAGACACGCGATGAACTTGATTACATCACCGACGCATATGCATGTGTGTGTCTGCCTGCCCGCATGTATATGGATGGCGCTACGCTCATTTTATCGTCGAACGTATTAAGTGTGACAATGATTTGCGGAATTTTTCTCCTATATATACGCGATACTTTCAATCTCCTGCCTACAAGTAACTCCCTGTACACGCTCGCGCAAAAAGAGCCACTGCAATGGCATTACATCTTGACTCCGAGAATTCAAGGTTTTCGCGAAACTCGCAAAATGAAAATCATTTCCTCGAAGTCCCTCGTTTTTATTTTATACACACTCCGAGTTGTATACGCTCAATCGAAATTATTCGAACACACTGGAGAAACGCTATTACGTATCGGCTTAATTTCATCAATGGGACAAAGTTCAAAAGCGAAGATCATCCCAATTAGACTTTTGTCTCTCGTCAACTAAGACTTGGGAAACGTTGAGGAGAAATAAAAAAAGCCGCATGCGATTAAGAGAGTCAATTGATAAAAGTTAAAAAAAAACGTGGAAATTAAGAAAAAAAGCAATAACAATAGTCAGTTAAAGTAAATAGTCATAACAAATGGAAGTTTGTTAGGGGGAAAATTCGAGGAAATAATTTCGAAAAGTTAAGAATAATTTCGAGAGCGACGTAGCAGTCGAGAATGTAAGAGACGATAAAATCGAGACCACGTGGCTCTTTCACACATACACAATCGTTCCTCTCTTTTCCTATTTGACGTCATACAGTCATCGAGCGCGACTTGGCTGGCGCGATGACTCGGCTTGTCCAAGTAACCGCCTACTCCGGGCACACGCTCTCTACTCTCTTGCCACAAACACACGCACGCGCAGTGCGAAAATTCTACTGTAAGCTTGCGTATTTCACGATTTCGATCCAATTACGAGCCTTGAACTCCTCGACAATTACGTGAACGATGCAGGAAGAAAAGTATGAGTCTCGCTCTTTTTTTTCCTTTGCATTACGAAATAAAAATTATTGAGCAATTGACTTTCGGTATATTTATAAAAAAAGGAAATTGCTAGTATAAGGTACAAACGCGAAGATAACTATCATTTAAGAGACTCGGAAAATTATTAAGTATACATCACGTGGATGTGTGTTAAAGGTGTGCAGATTAAGTTAAATAGTGCAGCCAACGTGTGGAGTGATCTCCACACTCTCTGTTCACGGTTGAGTTTCTTCTGGTATTAAACGGATGTGGCAGGCAGGTCTGGCTTTTACTGCCCGTTGGCGGTAATCAGACGTTCGGATTTGCATGTAAAGGAACAACTTTGCTTTCTGCTACCATGTTGCGCTTAAAAATACGACAAGAACAAAAAAGAAGAAAAGCCAACTTATTTTTATCGTTTATACATTCTTTTTAAGAGTTACGACAAGAGGAAAAAGCGTGTTATGCCCATTAGGAAAAAAACAAGGCGTGTACAGTCGCAAGTCTTTTGACAACGGCTTAGAGATTAGAAATTATTCTCAGTGCCGATGAGCGATTTATTTATTTAAATCGAGATTTATAATAAACCATATGCTTCATTGCAAGGAAGCACTTGAAATAATATGACGAGGCACAATGTACAATCATCACGGTAAATTTAACAGCATTTCGAGAATCATGCGGTGCGCGTCTCTGACGTCAAAGGCCACATAATTGCAAGGGGAAAAAAGTAAGAAAAAAAAGGAGCCGAATCCGCCAGCTGATCGACGGTCTGACTGGGTTGATGACGCGAAAGACAGCAAAATAGCAAAGAGAAAAGTGAAACGCGCAGCGATGTCTGTGTCATGCAGGAGAGAGAGAGAGAGAGTGAGAGTCAAAGTGTCGTCCCGATTGACTTTATCTCGTTACGTTAATTCACTTCGAGTGAATGTATCGACATTGATCTTGCACGCGCAATCGTGCAAGTCTGAACGAATCATGGACCCCATCCGGTGTCGAGGGGACAAGTGCCTCGAAAGAGAAAAAGAAGAAGAAGAAGAGGAGTCGAGCTTATAGCGGATTCTTGATTGAATCAGCAGCCTCCTCGTCGGCTCGGCTAATTCTAATTCGAATTTAAATCGCCGGCTTTATTATTTTATGCAATCTTGACGTAACGATTATTCACGCATACACGAGCGCACCGAGCGTAGTAAACCGACTCCATACATGTAAGCGACAAAGAGGCAGTTGTACAATTCGCGCACACCTCCTAAATGCCTGATCGATCTAATTTTATCGCGAGCCTATATATACAGCTCTCAGTTCCGATGATCGATCAGAGGGGGAAAAAATGCGAGGGAAGTATATATAAGTATATCGGAATCGCGAGTGCGGAGGAATCAAGTGTGTACAGAAAGAGAGAGAGAAGAGTCGACGCGCCACGTGAATCGAGCCGGGTAATCATATAGCCCCCCCAACTACGTGTGTCTATATAGACTAACACGACGTGTATCGTATACGGTGCGGATCGTTTAGCGAGAGATCCGTGTCGCGGCTAAAGCGCGTGTTTCATAGCCAAGCGTCCGCGCTCCGAGAGAGTGCGGACCCCAAGGAGAAGGGGGCACCGGTCCACCCCCCCCCTTCCATTGTCGGATACCGTTTCCAGTCGCCGCTATTACGGAGGCTTTATAAGCGTTGGCGCTCGTTGTGTCATTACCGAGCCGCTCTCCTCTCTATCTCTTGAACTTGACAAATAAAAGCGCACACCAAGAGGGACAAAAAGAGAGAGGGTCAGTTGACAAGGTTGAAGTTAAAGAAGTGGAGGCTTCTTCTGCTCTCTGCGTGGACTACGTGACAATATGCCCAGGCCACTAGCCAAGCTAGACGACACGCACGAAAGATGATGGCCTTATAGGCGACGCGGGTAAAGTGAGACAAAGGGCACGCAAGCAATGAACCCGACGGAATGCATCGGCCGAGCCAGCCGAGATTTCGAGAGGCCGAACGCCGCGCACCGCTTGGATGGACACACCTTCGGAGGGACCGGCAACCGTGTATCTCTCTTTCTCTCTCTCTTTCTTAGGGTCAGGCGATACTATTAATAAAAGAAAAAAGACGAAAAATCGAGATGAAAGATACACACGAGAGGGGAGTGAGGAAGAGTTTGAGACGGAGAGAGAGAGAGAAGGTCGGGGGAGCGTCAGACAGCTGCTAACGTGCGCGTCCCGTTAGATAATCCAAGGTCGCTCTCCAATAAATGCCTCTCTCCTTTTCGTGTCACCGTCTTCCTCCTCATCCACCTCTCGCGATATCTTTCCTCGTTTTTTTTTTTCAACTTCTATAATACGATATTTTTCCATTCGCACGGGTATACTTATATCGCTGAAATTTCTGTGATTGAATTATCTATCAAACTCGGATGTGAGAACTTCAATGGTCAATAGACATTTTTAATTAGCAGAAGTTCGTGTATCGACAAAAAAAAAAACGACGAGAGAAAGAGCTCAGCGCTTTATGTTTAGCGTTTATATTTTTAAATCGCCTTCGTTGAAAATAACCGCGAGCGACGACGTTTGTGATATTAGTAAAATTCGCCTCCAAAGCTATATAGTCAACAAAGCGCCCCAAGTATTTACGTAAATTGGCCGATCGGCCGTATATTTATACACGCCCGCGTGTGCCCCTCTCTCTCTCGCTTTCGTCAAAACAAAACTCATCGAAGCCAAGTGCCATTCATTAACCGTGAATGAGCACACCTTCAACCTTTTAATTTCCACTTTGAAATAAGAAAACTTTCATAATTCAGCGTCTATCGTGCAAACTGCCAAAGGAAGCCCGCGCGAAGAAATTGTAGAACAGGCCTCACGGTGCGCTTCTGACCAGCCCCGCGCGCGATCCAATTAGATCGGCAATCGATACGAGTCGAAGTGCACGTACGCAAGAGGGGGTGGCAAAGCTCTCGGCTGGTGGAAATTGGATCGACGCGACCCTGCGCAAGGTGGCCCGATGTGGATCACTAGAGCGAGCAGCCGGCTTACCCGCCCCGTCCTCGAAACGCCCGCTAAATTTAGCGGCGCCTTGCAAAACCGCGCTCACGACGCGCACGTGAAGAGAGAAAACGGAGGCTCGTCAAGCTTGAGTCTTTACTTTTTTCTTTTGTATAATCGTTGTAATAGGCGTGTCCCGTGAAAGTCAGCGATTACGCGTGGATACACAAGGTAAGGAGAGGCTTGTAGTTTCGGCGTTTCTCTTTCGGTCAGCTGTTTTTTCGATGATAGTGCATAGGCAATACAGCCCCCCCCCTCCCCGATTTAGCTGAAGTGGGTTGCACATTTGTTTGCGCGCGACTTAAAATTTTGCTTGACAGCTGAAAAACACAGGACTTTTCGCGTTCCTTGTACGTTGTTCGTCGCTCCCTCGAAATTACTTCGGCACGCGCGCCAGACTTATAAGTCGAGGAGACAAAAAAAATCGCTCATCCTCAATGAATCGCTTGGAAATGAATAATTTAACGAGTCACTCAATGTCAGCGGCACCCAAGTGTATATGCTCGCGAGCTAACGAGAACGCGCATGTAAAGCAGTGTAAAAGACACACGTACACACACTAACACATAAGCGCGCTATCTGACAGTTTGTCAAATTTTTCAAAAATAATCGACCGAATATAAAGCTCGATTAGCGATATCGGAAATCAGCCGAGTCGCGACGCTCGAGGCTTCGTATCGCTCCCTCTCTTTTTCTCTCTCTCCCTCTCTTGCTCTCGAGAGAGAACGCGAATTGGAATTTCAAGAGTAATGAGTCACGATAGCCATAGGGAAAAGCCATTTTTCAAGAATCACCGCGACGAGAGCCAGCCTCTCGCTTCTTTTCAATTCTAGCACTCGTCTAATTCGCCCGCTATTACGCAACGCTCTCGGTTGCATATCGCCGGGCCATCGTGTGCTATCGACCGACCCACTCGCGATACACCCATGTCCCCGCAGTCGCACGGAAAAGCTCGTGTATTCCACGGAATCGGAAGTAAGAGGCAAGAAAATGTGCGAGAGAAAAGAGCGTGCTGCCTATACGAGTGCGCGTCACACGCGTGTACATAAAGGAGGAGGCCTCCCCCCATTTGGTCGGCAAGGTAGATTACCCGTGCCATGTGGTCCGTCTATGAGCGAGAGAGCGCGCGCGATTTTTCCCCCCCCTGTAACACAGCCGACGACTCCGATTGATGTGTACGAGACCCGCGAAAATCCGGCCCCGCGCGCTCGTATTATGTAACCTGGCCTCTCTCGCGTGCCTGCCATCTCCAAGCCCTGCGGTAAGTGATCGAATGCTCGTCGACAAAGAGAGGAGCATAGCTTCATCGCGGAAAATTCGTCTAGGTTGTCAAAGGGGTTGCGGGAAAAGGCGGAAAATCAAATGTAAGCCAGTCGCAGACCCCTATGTTTGTGGGTTAAAGGAGAAAGGGGGTAAAAGGGTCATCAGCCCCCCTCTCTGTTACGGTCGAGAGAGGCGACCTATACGAGAACACCTTGCGTTCGCGTCGACGCCGCGGGCACGCGTTCCCATCTTCTCCTACTCCTTTTCCCTCTTCTCCTTCTCTCGAGCTGAATCCACCTGCACGATAAGCGCGACTTTTCCACTTTCACGAAGAGATGTATAAACTACGCCGAGAGAAACAGAGATAGAGGGGCGGTGGGAAGGGAAATAGGCCAAGTGAAGCGTATGGAAGGCGGTCGATAAAAGGGCCAAGGAGTCCAGCTTTAACGCCAAATTCCGAAAGCATAGGGAGAGAGAGAGCTGTAAGTCCCCGAAGCCAGCGCTGCCCGCTACCGCTGCTCCGTTCGACAAACGGGCTCCCTCTCTTTCTCTTTATTCCACGTCTCGAAGGACTTGTGGGCCTAGCGAGAGAAAGTAGGAAACTTATGGCCAGGGGTTCAGGCCGGTCATTCGAAAGGGGGTGGTTGGCCTCGTTATACAATGAGGGATGGAGCACAAAAGTGCCCCCAGCGTGTCTGACCATAGAGTGGAACGTGAGGAGGTGAAAGAGAGAGAAAGGGAAAACGTAGGAGGGAGGCGAGAGGGACTAGAGGCCAGTAGACCAAGTGAAAGAGAGAGAAACCGGAACAGCAGGGCGTCCACGCCACGCTGCTGAAAACGCGAGGAGGAGCGCTATGAAGGAGAATCAAGAGAGTAGAGAAGAAGGAGGGGGGGGGGCGGAGGCGGATGTAGAAGGCGGCAAGGTCGGGGCTGCTGCTTCTGCCGGGTGAGGAGGAGGAGGAGCGTGTCCACGTACCTGGAGGTCGAGGCAGCGTCGGCTGCTGATGCGGAAGAGGGCCATGCTGTGTGCGATGTAAGGTGTAAGGCTTTAGGGGAAGCTGCTGCTGTTGCTGCTGGTGTCTGCCTGCTGCGGGGCGGCTCTCTCACGGCTGGTGTATAGTAGTGCGGCGGCTGCTGGTGCTGCTGCTACTGCGGCGGCGGCGGCTTAGCCTCTCCGGACGGGGTCTCTCTTTCTCTCTCTCTCTTGCCTGCTCTCTCGCGGCTGCTGGCGGCGCGAAGCGTACCTGGCGCGCGCGCTCCTCGCGGCGGGGTGCGCGCGCGTTCGTACACCCCCCCTCTTACTCTCGCGCGAGAGAGCGCTTCTTCCCGAAGTGCGCGCGCTACACACGACTTTACAATATCTCTCTCTCTCTCTCTTTCTCTTTCTTTCTTTGTGATATTCTGTCGCGTGAGCGAGCGAGACTGCAGGGAGGGGAGCAGCCGGGGAACGGAGAGAGCGCGCGGACTACGAGAGCTGGGAGACGAGTTGAACGTGAATGAAGCTGCTCTTCCTCGGGACGAAGTGATTCGCAGCGGAAACAAGGGTAAAGCTCCGTTTGACGTGCTCGGCTAAGCCGGCGTATAGAGAGGATGTCACTGCGCGAAAGGAAAAAAAAACGGAGTCTCAGCGTCGACTCCTTTTTGCCGGAGCAATTGCAAAAAAACGCACGTAGTAGCAAGCGCAGCGACTTCTGCTGCTGACGCCGTTGAATGCCGCCTCCTTCTGCGCGCGCCGATCAACTTTGCCGAGGCGCGAAAATTCGAACGCCCGAGCAGCCATTTGCGCTGCAGGTTTTGCGTTGTACGTCCGGAATGTCTTGTCAACAAAATCTTCTTCAATTGTTTGCGTATCTCGAATTATCTATATGTACATCAAACGTAAAAAAAAAAGATGTCGCTTATTATGCGAAAACCAGATAATCACACGCGGCAGACTTATCGATCGCACTCTCGACAGCCTCTATAATTACCCATATTGCAACGTTGTTTCTCCCGGAGAACTCGCGTTAATAACGTACAACACCGGAGCGGCCGATACTATCGAGCCTACCGCGTCGAAAGGACGGAAAAGAAGGGGAGCAAAAAAGCTCGATCGCCGTTGCGGAATCGCGTGCGACACGATATATAGGAAGCGTGACGAAAGCGACCTATATTAAAAGCCGTTAGCGGGGGTTGCTAGGATACTCTAGGGGGCTCTAGTGCCAAACATCATACTCACGCGCGCGTTGACAGCCTTCTCCTCACACCAGACGCACACACTGCAGCACACGCAGCGTCATCAACAACAAAACAAAACAGAAGAAAAACAAGAGCCGAGGGTGTAAAGAAGCCAAGCAAGCGCAGTGATGATAAGTCGCCGGGTAATCGGCGAGTAGACAGCAATATACCGGGATGCCGCTGCCGGAGACTCAGTTCTGCGCCGAGCAGATCGACATCCCACCGAAGCTGCCGCTCATACTCAAGCAGTTCTGCAAGTCCGCCATCCGCACTCAGCCGTACGACCTGCTGAAATGGTCGAGCGCCTACTTCCGGGCACTGGCCAACGGCGACGAGCCGCCGGCTAAGCTCAGGCTCGAGTATCCCAGGCCGGGCTATCCCTACGGCCTCACCCTCGGCTTCCTCAAGGTTCTTCTCCGGCAGCTTGGAGGTATTTTAATGCAGCGTTTGTTATCTAAATAGCTTTATGCTAATGCTCTTAACTGTCGCAGCCGACTACTGCAAGGTACTGCCGCTGGACTGCATACTCTGCAAGTGGGAGCAGCTCTGCCTGGACCGCAAGGACGCCGAGCTCGTGATAAGAATCGGCCGGTTCCGCAACAAGTGCCAGATAAGAAAGTTCCTAGCCATCGCTCTCGGGCTCATATCGCCGAGCATCATCGAGACGATGGTCCTCGTCTGCGAGCTCTTCACCTTCGAGCCCGACGGCGGCTCGGCCATGATACCCCTCAGCCTCTTCATGGAGATCTACGGGTAAGCGGATTCTCGTGTATGTTATTCCGAGAAAATACCGATCATTCGAAACGCACAGCTACCTGGCGAGCCTGCGCTGCGACGGTGCCGAGCGTAGCAGCACCGAGCAGCTCTGCCTCTGCTCGGAGTCGTTGGTGACGACGAGCAGCTGCGGCTGCGGCGACGAGGCCGTCTGCAAGGAGAGCCAGCCCACCGCCAGCCAGGCCAGCAGCTGCGGCTGCGGGCCCGAGCTCAAGTGCATGGCCCACGCGCCGGCCTCGTCCGAGGCGAGCCACGACACCAGCTGCGGCTGCGGCCCGGAGCTCAAGTGCCTCGCCCACGGGCCGTCGTCCGTCGCCAGCCAGGACACCGAGGCCGACATCGAGCTTGAGCTTGACTCGGCCAAGGAAGATCTTAACTCGGCCACTGCCAGTGAGTTGATTCCTTTTTTTTTTCAATTTAAGCTTGTGTGGTTTTTTTTTATTTGAATATAACATGAACATAGCTTTGCGGAGCTTCGGCGAAGAAAACGAGGAGAGCTTTCGGCACGAGGGAGCAGCGAGCTTGCAGTCTACAGGGCGCAGGGGCTCGTCGAGAAGCATAACGATGGAATTTGAAGATAAGAAAAATGAAGCCTCGAGTAAGGCACCGGACGAGGAGATGACCATGCGATCGGTCATGTCAGCGCTTCAAGGCTCAAAGAAGTCCGTCGAAGAAGTCCGGCCTGAAAGCTTGCCGGTTTCCGACAAGTGCGATGAAGAATCGCACTATCCTGATGTGCCAGGTATCTAATTTGTTTCATTTTTTAAATATTTCAATTGGAACAATTTTTATTGATATTTTTTTAAAAAACCTTAGGAATAGGACGCGTACTTGTGGCTCAAGAAATAGCGGCTGTCGCGGTGTGGATGAGCGATTGGTCCAGGAGGCAAGGTGGCATGGTCGGGCCACGAAACATACGACACGTGAATTGTCCGCCACTCGATGGCTGCATTTGCGCCCGGGCACAAATAGCGATCTGCTGACGTGATAATGTTCCTAGATTTTCGAAGAAGGCCAACACTTGTTCGGAAAAAAAGTTTAATAAAAATTTCTTTTTTTTATTTTACATTTAACAATTTCGACATTAAATAAATATTATATTCACAATCGTTTAAAGCTGTTAAATATTGTATATTATTCTTGTACATCGCGCAGTTTTTTTTTTTTTTTTT
This sequence comes from Anagyrus pseudococci, assembly GCA_030522585.1. Classification (NCBI taxonomy): domain Eukaryota; kingdom Metazoa; phylum Arthropoda; class Insecta; order Hymenoptera; family Encyrtidae; genus Anagyrus; species Anagyrus pseudococci. The sequence continues at coordinate 24,782 of JAPYYQ010001688.1, forward strand.
TTTTTTGTTCAAAGATAACATTCAAGATATGACTCGTTTTTCTCTTAAATTCAATAAAGACAATCTTTCTTAATTTTCTTTATCTACACATTTGTACACACATTGGTTCTGAGTATTTACACAAATTTGATGCCCTGACTAGACTACAATGAGCCGATTTGACTTTGCACATTTATTAGACGGTCAAAGTTGGCAGAGATCGAATCGGGCAGAGTCTTCGAATTTTATGGCGAAAAGCATGGTATAAGGTGAGAGCAAGTAGTAGCAGAATTAATGATAACATGATATTCCTTGCTCTTGTACGATTTGCACGCCATTCTAGAAGCTCCTGACGATGACTAAAGCGATTTCGGTATTGGGACGGTAGTTCAAAACTGCTTCTTATTGGATACAGTGATCGGTAAAAATCATTTAAAAGTGCTCGAACGACTTCGTTTTCAGAGCGTCGACGTGGATCCATGTCGTCATTGAGACATATAAATTTTCTGGGAAATATATTATTTTAAATCATTTCTAATTGTAAGATTGTAATACAGAAAATATACAAAGAAGATAATAAAACCAACTTACTTTGGATTGCTCCGTATTTCGTCTAATAATTTAACGGTAGTTGAGACATTGCTAGTCAGCATTTCAAAGATTTCATCTTTGCCAGCATCAATAATTTTATGTGAGTATTTTTCAAGTTTACCAAATTTTGTACGAATTTTGTTGATGATTGCATCACATCGAAGAATAAGTTCACGACTCACGACGGGCTTTAAAATTAATGATATAAAAATTAAATTTAATTAAAACCAAAAATATATTCAAAAGTAAAAATAGTTAAAGGAAAATTTACCAAAGTCGAATCTAAATAACGTTCGCCCGGTGGTGGTGGTTGAGTTGAAACGTCTCGCAAATCAATAAAACGAGAACAGTTTATTATTGCATTTTCAAAATCAACTACTAAACTGTAATCAAGAGGTAAAGGGTACATCCTCGTCAGCAATGTGCGTATTTCTCGATCCGACCATGTCCTTAAAAATATTACAATGATTCATTATTTAAATTGTTTTATTCTATTTTTCATTATATTTTTTATTTTATTTATTTATTTATTTATTTATATACTTACTGAGATTTATCCGTGTCAAACGTATCGAATATTTCTTCTGCAGATACAGAACGTTTTTCACTAATTAAGAAATAGAAATATGAAAAGGCAAATTGCATATCTTCAGAATCTCTCACACGATGACTTGATGTTTTATTAAATTCTGTTGTAAATTTTTCCTGCATTTTCATTATAACAGTTTTATCCAGTAAGTGGGGCATATGGGCTGGTACTTTACGACGCTGCAAACCGTACGCCTTATTGTAAATTTTGTTTACATACAACAATGATTCAGCATAAGTGTCAAGTCTTCTTGATTTCTTCTTTTGACGATCAGCATATTCTAATTTGCTATTTTTTGTAGAATCATTTACATGTACTAAATTTATAATATCATCATTTACAAAAAACTTTGGGGCTACCCGTTTCTCTTTGTTCAACATTTGATTGATAGAAGTATTTAAGGACTGTGAATTAAGATAATTATTGTTCATAGAGTGTACAATACTATTAATTTTCTCATTATCTACATCAAAGTTTGAGAAAATATTTGATTCATTTCCTAATTTATTACTTAGGCTAAGATTCATTAAATTATCTTCCCACCAGTCTTGTTCAGAAAGTAGAGAGCGTACACCAATAACATCAGAATCATTCATACTAATATTAGAATCCATTTTCTTTCTTAATTTTAAAGCCTCTAAAAGTTTTTCAGCTTCATGAGATTTAGGTTGTGATTCTTGCAAAAATCCATATGGATAATCACTTTCAATATCACTTATCTCTTTTTCTGAAGGATCCATAGCAGAAGCATCACAATCACCTCCTAATTATTAAATAAGAAGTGTAAAAACTCTAAATAACAAATTAAGTGAAAGAATTATGTATAAATACCATCAAATTCACATAAAGTTGTATTACAAGTTGGATCACAGGCTCCATCTTGAACCCATGCCCAAGGACATACATCAGAACAGTCAGGAATCCACCATGCTAAATAAACTTTTTGCCCATAGGCATAAGTTATTAAAATATAAAAATTTATCAGATAATCCAGGAATCCTAAAAAATTCAAAAATTTTCAAAAAAAAGTATGGAATCTAAAAATATATTTTAAGAAGTGCCAAGTTTACCTGTGGATATGACTTTCAATAGCTGGACTTGAAAAAGTTGGCAGGTGACTTAAATTAGTAAATATATCTTCATGTGATATGAGGGAAACTCTTGGATTATCCATATCCAACCAACTTGGTATTTGGCCATTGGTGACTATGTATACTCTTCTAATCCATGGTGCATACATTTCCAGTGACCTGAGAGAATACCTCAACTCATCCTTATCACTAAATCTAGATGCTGCACTATTAGCACTAGTTACCGGGACATATCTTTTTAAATTATCCAGAAACAATGGATCAGATCCATTGACCCAGGTATACACTACATCTATGGGAACATGTTGACACAGCTCCCTTTGAAAGGATATGCCAAGGATATTATCATTAAAAGAGTGAAATACTGCCTTGTACTTTTCTTTGCTCCAAGCAATCCAGACCTAAAAATGAGAAAATCCAAAATTACTAAAACCATCAACACCTTGCTGTCCCAATAACAATCACTCTCCAACATCAACAATGCAGCGCACTAAGAAAAGCGATACAATAACACAAGTACTTTTGTTTCGGAGTACTAACCTCGCCAAAATGAATAATGCCAACGAAGATGCAGGTGAGCGCAAGGAGGACAACGAGGAGGGAGTAGCGATGGGAGAGGAGGTCGTAGCATCTGCGCTGGAGCAGCTTCCAAGCGCTCATCGCGAGGCTCGAGGCTATGAGCTTGTCCTCGAGAGCGTCATCGCCGTAATGCCGCTGCCGCTGGGCGTCCATGCGCGCCGGCCGGCCCGAGCGCGCTTATTATCTCCAGCCTCCTTATTCCGTCTCTCCTCTCTTTCGCGGGCCTTATCGGCCGCGCACCGCAAGCTCACCGGGCCTCCTCCGGCCGGCATCGCCTCCGGCTTGCTCTTCGCTTGCGCATCGCTCTATATTCCTCTCGCTCACTCACTCGCGCTCCGATTACTCATGATAATACCTCTCCTCGTACCCCACGCGATCCACCTGCAGCCCTCTCCTCGAGAGAGGCCTCTCGTTCACTCGCGCTATGGAGATGGCTCGTGACTTGTATGATTCGCGGCTCCACCCCCGCCGAGCATGGAGCGTTCTTTATTTCTTTTTTTTTTGCTATCCCGGGTCCATAGACGGAGGAGAGATGTGCATGCGCTCTGTAGCCGCTTTTTCGCTGGTAATTCAGGATGTGCGATTATCCGCTGATGCTCTATAAAGTTCGATTGATTTTTAAATTTCGCTTTCATTGAAAATTTGTGCTTTATTAAAGATTTGTAAGTAAAATGTTCATATGTGCGTTAAATTTAAAGTAAATAGTATTATTAGTATTGCAAGCTCAATTTGTTTATTACTTGCGCGTACTTAAACTTCATGATTGTCAATCCACATCCTTAACATTTAACATCTTGAAGATTCATTGACTGTGTATTAAATAAGCAAGTGTGAAAAATGAAAAGAACCGCAAACTTCGTGCGCGCAACAATTTCAAATAACGCGCCAGTCTGTGCTTGAACTTGAAGAAAAAGAACGTCCGTGTGAAAACCTTGAATATAATTACTTCCGAAAAACAATCATCCTCGGAACTTTGCTTAACCAAGGATTATCGAAAAAAGCTCGAATTGATGGGAAAAAAAAGCTCGATGCAACCGCGAGCGACGCGCCTTCTAGATTTCTCTAGCGATTTCCAGCAACATCCCGCGCGCTGCGCGTCTAACCCCCGTAGCCCCGCGCCGTCTGCTCTCATATAATATTTTCACGCACGTCTTGTGTGATTCCTTAAAACGTTACAACTGCTATTACGAGTGTCGGATCATATGCCGAAATCGTTAGCCCGTTCTTACTCGATCTCTATCGGCGAATCCCAAGGATTTTGCATTGCACAATTTGCAAATTTAATTTTCCCAGGACACATTGCAAGGTCCAACTTGTGTGCATGGTTTTCCTCTATACAGCTCTAGGAGGCTGGGGGGGGCTAGCTCACGGGGGCAGGAGGAGGGAGGGGGGCTCGGAGTGCGGAGCGCAGAGAGGAGAGTCTAAAAGAGCGAGACAGCGATAGACACATAAGCGAATTCTCGATTACGTTATATAGCTAAGTAATAAGCGCAGGAGGGAAAGAGAGATAAAATACAGAAGAGTAGGAACACGTAGCAAGCGGCCGTGCATAACAGCGTCCGCGCATAGACGAAGAGGGAATAATCGTGTCGTCCGCGGGTACACGATAAAAGAGAGAGAGAGAGAGAACGTGCGCAAGGTAGCTTGCAAGAGCGAGGTATTAATGTAGTGGTAGTGGTGCGCTGGTGGTGTGCCTGCCGCCGCCGCGGCCGCTCTCTGCGCTGCGTGTGCCTCCGTCCGTCTCCCTTAGGGTTGGGCCACATAAGAGAAAATTTTTAGACGCGCATAGCCGCTGCACAGGTGTACAAATTACATAAAATTACTTTACCCTAGGCCAGGGGCTCCCAACCCTTACTCTCCTGCGCGTTCGACTTGTCTTTTCTCTCTCTCTCTCTCCGAGGGGGCAAATAGCGCGAGAGCGCGAGCGCAAGCATCGGGAGAGAGGGAAGGAGAGCGAAGTTCGCGAGCGAGAGAAAGAGAGAGAGAGAGAGACTAGGAGGAGAGGATTCCGACTCTCTGTGCTCGCTGTCAAGGCGTTTTCCTTGGCGTACGGGCGGTTGGAAAATTAGCCAGCGGCAGCAGCAGCGGTGGCGTCGGGCGGCGTAAGCCACGGATCGACGGCTAGTCTCGGACGCGGCGACACGAACACGGCGACGACGACGGCGGCGGCGACGACGATCACCACGACGACGACGACGACGACGTCAGTCTCCGAAGCGAGTCGCAGCCGAGGGGTTTAATGGATCCCAAGATCGGTTGGTATCAGCCGGAGCAGTTCGGTCCCGCGAAGGACTTGTGGTTACACATTTGGGAGACCGGGAAGGACCTGGACAACCTCAGTCTCAAGCACGAGAATAGCGCCAACTTGGTAAATAGAAAGCCCGGGGGGCAGCCCTGCCGTGCGCGACCTCGCTGCTTCCCCGCCGCCGCCGCTGCCACCGCTTCCTGAGCGCGTGCGGCCTTGCGCGGTGCAGGCGGCAGTGGTGGCGGCAGCAGCAGCAGCTGCATCATCGGCAGCGGCACTAGCAGTAGTAGTAGCAAGCAGTAGCACCGGGGGTTCAAGAGGGGCGAGAGGGGCGCAAGGTTTTCCGAGCGGCTACTCCTCCTTCTTCCCAGGCGCTTCTCTTTCTCTCTCTCTCTCTCTCTCTCTCTCTCTCTCTCTCTTTCTTTCTCGCGAGAGTCGCCCGCACTCACATGCTCTCGTGCAATTTCCAGCAGCAACAGCAGCAGGGCGGCAACACGATGAACTCCAAAACGTCGAGCGCGCAGGACTTTGTGCCGCTGGAGTCGCCAACGCTTGGCGGGCCCCGGCCACTCACCAGCGACAGCGCACGTGTCAATCCCCAGCTTGCTGGGGCCCAAACCAACAACAGCTACTACAACCCGTCCAGGAGGAAAAACGACAACCGCGCGAGTACTTACGGCATGAATTACAACTACGAGGCCCTCGTCGGCGTCTTCGGCGGCTGTCCTTGGCGTGTCCCCGGCAAGCACTACTCTAAAGGCGTCCTCGGGTAAGCCCTACTCGCTCTTATTAACCCCTCGCTTCGATCGCTTGCCAGCGATATCGCGCCTTCCTCCTGCATTCTCCTCGCGCTTTGCCAACCCAGTGAGGGAGAGGTTAGGGATGTCACATGGCTTCATTTCCAATGCTTTTTCCTTTTTTTCTTCTGCATCAACTAAGCTTTTTATGGTAATTTTTTTAGTATCTTAACAGCCTTTCTCCACGTATCAATCAGCAAACCAAAATCATATTATATCTCTGTTCTTGTGTCATTTATGTTGATATAAGTTTAAGATTACTCTGTCCAACTGTTAGGTAGAATATGCTCTTGTACATTTAATAGTCAAACTTATTTGTTTGTAGATTGCACGAAGAAATTGAAGACTTCTTTACTTATATGTGCCCATCGGTTGAAGAGCATAATCTGCGGTTGCGAGTGATTAATAGAATAGAGCAAGTAATCTATGATCTTTGGCCAGATTCAAAAGTTGAGATATTTGGGAGTTTTCGCACAGGATTGTACCTACCCACAAGGTAGCTTTTCAATACTTATTGATGATTGCAATGTTGTAATTATTTTTTTACAAAGACTTTTTTCTTTTTAGTGATATAGATCTAGTTGTGATAGGTAAATGGACAAATCTTCCATTGCACACACTTGAAAGAGCATTAATAGATCAAAATATTGTTGAGCCATCTTCCGTTAAAGTATTAGATAGAGCGTCAGTTCCAATTGTAAAGCTTACCGATAAAGAGACTGAAATTAAGGTGGACATTAGTTTTAATATGAATAATGGTGTCAAATCTGCAGAATTGATTAAAACTTTCAAACAACAGTACCCAGCTCTTGAAAAATTGGTAATGGTACTCAAGCAGTTTTTACTGCAGAGAGATCTCAATGAAGTGTTTACTGGTGGTATTTCTTCATACAGTTTAATTCTCATGACTATTAGTTTTCTACAGGTAAATTGAAGAATAAAGTTGTACTTTAATATACAGGTGTTAAAGGTAAACATCTGACCTCATAAAGTAATTTCCTTTGTTTATTTTAGTTACATCCTAGGACAAATATCAACAGTCCAGATGTTAATTTGGGTGTACTACTAATAGAGTTTTTGGAATTGTATGGTAGAAAATTTAATTATGTTAAGACTGGCATTCGTGTAAAAGGTGGTGGTACTTACATATCAAAAGAAGAAGTAATTAAAATTATCTTGAAATTAAATGTTTACAGTAATTGTTAAGACTTGAATTTAATATAAAATTTTACCTTTTTTTCAATCTAGGTTCAAAGAGATATGATTGATGGACACAGACCATCATTACTATGTATAGAGGATCCTCTTACACCAGGTAATGATATTGGTCGCAGCAGTTATGGAGCTCTGTATGTAAAAGATGCCTTTGATTGGGCTTATTATGTACTATCTCAAGCAGTTAATCCTCTCAATATTCTAGTCAATGATGCTAATAAAGTCAGGTAACAAAAACAAAGTTAAATAATTTTTACTTTTATATGTGTATGTATACATATTTATATTTACAATACATTTTAGTATATTGGGAAGAATCATAAGAGTAACAGATGAAGTGATAGACTATCGAAAATGGATAAAAGAAACATTCCCAATGACACCAGAGATGGATTCTCTTTCCAGTTCTACTGGTTCTGATGCATCCACACTTTCAGCACCTGCGAGTGAATCAGTAATTCTTTTACTATTTTTTTTTCTGAGATAAATAAATAAATTTACTAAAAATGCCTTGCTAAAATTTATTTTTAGGAATCAGAGTGCAGTAGGGGAAACTCACCTAACACTGGAGAGAAAGGTGAGGAGAGAAATAGAGAAAGGCATTTATACAACAACCAACAGTCTCACAGTCACCTCACGTATAAAAAATCATATAAACCAACACACAGTATGTACATATTATTTTTATGCATATTAAAGAAAATGGTCAAATTATTTCTGAATAAAACCTTCATGATCATAATAGTTGACATGTTTCCAGTGAACCACCACAACGCGCGGGGAGATTACACGCGTGGCATCAACAATCTTTCAAGTGGGCATGGTAAAACTAAAAACAATCAACTAAACAGTAATAACAATAATGTTGGTAATCAAAGTCCAGGTTCAAGACTGCACTCGATGAAACGCAAAAAGCATTGCATCACCACGTCCCGTGGCCCAGGCGATTGCGTACGGTGATGAAGCGTAATGTATATTTTCCCCGCATAATTTTCTTTTCAATGTTTGACTCGGATCATTTGTCTGAGAGCTAATATTTATAGCAATACTGGTACAGTCCAATATCATGTTAAGTCGATAAGTGTTCTACATATGTTTCTCGATCGACGTAAGACTTTTGTACGAAGCATTTCAATCATTGCGAGCGACACTTTTTTAGTTTCTTAGCACACGAAAAACATTGCCCAAATATTCCTTCCTCTTTATCTTAGAATATCGTGCTGTTCAATTAATACTTTTCATTCTTAGAGATGTTTTCTTTACATACCTACTCAGATAATCAAATGATAATAGGACGTTTTATTGATGAATGATACATGTGCTGTACTTTATAAGATTTTGTCTTTTAGTAAAATAAGAAAGGCATGAAGAATAAAATTTAAGAAAAATAGTATATAACTCTCTTGCAAAAAAAATTTAAAACTTGTTTCTCTTATGTATAAATATAATATACATTTTCTTACATTTTATTCATTACTACTTTCTCATCGTTTTGCGTAATAGAAATCATGTACTCGTCTTACTACAATCATGCTAAACTTTGATTTTAATGAGCAAATTGCAAAGATACTGCCTAAACTCGGCTGTTTGGGCATGCGTAGACAGGAAACAATGTGACAAGTAAAGAATGGACATACGTACGGTATTTTGCACATATTTTAAAAGAAACTAGTAACTGAGTTCAGCCATCTCGCGTGACGTAATTTTCGTAAAGTTCTGCCTGGCACTTAGCGCGTTAGAAAATCTTTTAACTGTAATGTTATGATTCTTCACAAGACTACGCGATATAAGCCAGGAGATAAAGAGATATTAATAGTTATATAATAAAGACTTAGTTTTCTATTTGAAACTATATTCTTATAAAATAAAATCAGGAAGCATGAAATAAAAAAAATATAAAAAAAAACGTTAAAAAGTTAAAAAGAATGGTGATAACGCAGGACTTGCCTAATGTATATATTGTAATATAATGTAACGAAATACTAAGCATTACGAGTCTTATGCAGTTACCCTAGTAAAAGTTTTTAATTTGAGTGTAATTTAATGAAAGAAAGGAGGAAGAAAAAAGTCTTAAGACACACTTGATACTCCAAGTGTTAACACAAAATATGGATAGCGACAAATCCATAGTTATTATTCGCGTATAATACGTTGACTACGTTTATGACTTGATTTTCCTTTTGTATAATATTGCTTTTCTCCTAGATGTACAGAGCACTTTGTACAGACGATATTGCCGTTGATTTTCTAGAGCGTCATAATAGAAACTTGTATATGTAAATGCCAGTTTAAATTGACTGTACTTACATGTACAAGCCTAAAACTACACGTCAACTCTGCAATATAAATATATAAATATATATATGTAACTTTATATAACGTGTACAAAGTTACGGAAGACTGTATGCATAAAATTTAAGCGGTCTTTGTAAGATATCGACTTTATTTATATACAATACTGTATCATAATCTCAAGTACAAACATATAGTTCATTACATTTCGTAATAAAATAAAAGATTTTCAGCCCGCAATAAAAAGTTAATTCTCTTGTAAAATTTCCTTCAAATCAATAAACATTTGTAAATTACTTTTCAATCAATTACAAAACGTCATCGCTTTCATCAATTCATTAATACTCAAATTGGTCATTTTATGATTCCCTTTTTCTAAACAATTTCTTACTACTTAGCAATAAAGTTTGTTGTGTTTGTAGTTATTTTGATATTTATCATTTTCAGAATACAATTATTTATTACAAAAATGTACAATAAAAATGTGTAAAAAGCAAAATAAAATTTTTAACAAATACTTTTTTTTAACAATATTTATTTCTTCTTTGTGTACATACATTTAAGATAAAAGTAGACTTATCTGATAAATTATAAATTTTTCAAAATGATTTTAATTGGCACTATACAATAAATTATTTTTACATTTCAAAGTTATACTTTAAAAATGTTATTTTTCTTTGTAGTAACATTAAAATATTTGTTTTGACATTTTTTTATCTTCTCTTATCTCTCAACATGTTATTTACTTAAAAACTGTATTAATAACTAAGACTCATAAATTTAAGTCTTAATTATCTAATTGTTTTTCCTTTATTCATAAAAAACTATACTTTACTAAAAATTAAGATTTACTATTTTTGCTTGAGTTTATATATACAATAAAATCGTATTCAATTATAATATAAATAAATTAAAAATTGTAAAAAATTGGAGTCCTTGGTGATTGAATAAAAATATATTTAGTTATATCCAAGGGAAAACATTGATGTCATTCTCAAACGTTAAACTACTAAAATTACGGAAATTTTGCAATAAATGAAATAAAAATTAGTTTCAATGCAATTCATTTTTATTATTTGTAATTCTTGTTAGATGGGACAATGTGGCAAATATCCAAGGCATAGGACAGAACCACACAAACATGGTGTTTCACTTAGATTCTGGACGGAATTAGCCACATTTCCAGCATAATTAAAAGTTATTTCTTCCATAGGTTCGATGTCTCTGAGTGCAAACAAACACAGTCTTGGTACTATAACGTCAACTCTAACAGGTACAAGCATTGCATTCGGTTGGCAGCTGTGATTAGAATATCGTCCTATATTTCCAAATTTAGCGGGATCTATACAAGTTGTTATTCTCTTATTTCCTACATACTCGGAAACGACAAGAACGTAGTTCATACTCTTATTTCTACTATTTTCTTCAAATCGCTTCTGAGCTTCATCAATTCCAATAACTTCTCCAGCATACTCACAGATGAATTGTCCCTTTTTAATTAAGGTCTTTGTGAAGAGACCCAAGCCAATGTTTTCATTAGCTGTTTTCTTTACAACAAGACAATCCAATGGCCCATGTTGAACTAATCTGTTTCCACAATTCTCATTACATTTACAATTAAAATTACACTCAATAATTGAGTTTGTATTCTCTATCAACAATCTACAATCAATATAATTTTGAGTACCTCTGGTACAAGAACAATTAGTTGTACACTCTTTCTCACAGGAACAGCCAACTGAGAACTGCAATTCAAAATCATCTAGTTGGCTGCCTGGACCTGGTATATTACTAACTACATACATAAGATCTGATAGTGAATGTTCATACTCATCAGGATGAGCTGTTGAATCCATGCTTACCGTATGTCAAAATGTAGACCAAATTGTGTCAAAAAGAACTTTAGTACAAAAGCAGCACAAAACAGAAAAAATGTAATTTTTTTAATGCTTCAAAGTTGTGATGCGACTCAAAGCTCCTAATTAGCACTCTTACGAACTGAGACTGACCTTGAAAAGCCCTTCTACCGATGACTTAATAGATTGTACGGTACTTGCAGGAATTAATTTATATCCTGCATAAATAATTGCTCCTACGAATGAAGCTTTGACTGTGTACTTTAAAATTTTTGTTGTCAAAGATGTTGGTGGTATGCTGAAAAAATTTAAGAAAACCAAAATGTTATAATCAGAATTGATTTTGGACAATCCACAAATAACTCAAGAAGCTAAAAAAATGTATATAAATGAATTTTAAGAATTACCTCATAATTGGAGGTATCTGCTCTCTTTTAACCTTGCCCCAATTCTGAATGATTCCTAATGTGTGCCCAATACCCACTACACCAACAACTCTTACTGGAACTACTTTACCAGTTATACCAATTCTAGGTTTACAAGCCAATTGAAGCGAATGAGTTAAAAATATATCACGTTCGTTAACAAAAACTTCTCCTAGTTCAGGATACTCTCCAACAAGTTCAGCCATAATCTGTTCTAGGGAATCTCTACATTTATATTTTTCTATATCTTTTTGAGTAATTGGATCTTTTTCTTTGATAAGATGCCATGACAGTTTAACTGTTTGCCACCAACTCAAAGAATTAAATGCCCTAGCAAAAGTTACTTTAATAGGTCTATCACCCATTTGAACAAGACAGTTTGGTATTTTCTTAGCCTGCAAAACAGTTATAATTTTAATAATGCAAATAAATTAATTTTCTTAGCTTATTGATATGTTTACCTCTTTAAAAGCTGTTCTAAATTCTCCTCCAGGTGCTAAGCCAAGAACTTTTGTAAGATGTGCTGATAAATTTAAAAGTAGAAGATAAAACAATCCTTTATATGCTCCATGTTGTTTTATGATATTTACAATTTTACCTAAAATTATTTGTCAATTAATATATTTAAATTTGGTAAAAAATAATTTCACCTACTTACTCATATTCAAGTTTTTAGATTCCTCCAAAATAGTTTGTTCATCTAATTGTAAAACATGAATTCTATCTCTACAAAGTTCAACCATGACTATATGTGGTTGAACAGCTTGAATTACCTGAAAAAAATATCGATTATATTTTATTTAAACTGTAAATTATAATATATTTTACATACAAATATATTCATCATACCTTAGCCACATCATTTTGACTTTCAATACTGAAATGTGCAGTTCCAACTAAATAACACTTACTACCTTCTGGTGTTTTTAATAATGTCACCGTATTTGGTAGATTATCATCAAAATTTACATTGTCTTTTTTTGAAAGTGAAGTATCTTGGGACAAATTATCATTGTCATTGCTTTCAATGTCAGATTCTAATGTAGAATTGATATTTTCTGTTAAAAGAAAAATAATTTATCATAATAGAAGAATATTACAATTTTATTCAAACTAGAAATTAAAATAGATTAAAGAACAATAATGTACCACGTTTTCTTTTTATTTTTCGTTTATTTTTATACAAAAGAGGCATTCTAAAACACTACTTTCCATATACTAACAAAATTGCTTAGCTCTGTTTATTTAATTAAGATAAAGTTATATCTACTACTACAGAGAAGCCCTATGTTAGCACTTGTCTTAGTACTTCTTGTGTCATTGGTCATTGCAAATGTAAAATAAATATATTTTAATTATTACTTACGATAATCAACAAGCACTACATTGCTGTCTGAACTGTCACCAGAGCTTTGCTGGTTTAATTTAGATTTTTCTACTTCTGGTATGTTTACAACATTTTGATCAATTAAAATTGAATGTTGACCAGAAGGCTCTATATTAACATTGTGAGTACCAGTCTCAGCATTAATAAAATCTTGTGTAGCATTTTTGTTGGTTGTTTTAACATCATTCATATTTTTTAATCCACTGGTCCACTTTTTATTTTCTTCCATATTTAAAGATCCTTCCTTTGCTGCTGCTTTGTACTCCTTGAGCCTTTGTTACTTATAATCTACAATCATTTTAATTCATCAACAAGTTAATTAATAGAACATTTTTTTTGTTTTTCAATATTATGCTTACTCAGCTGACAAGTGACTCATTTTTTATAACAAAAATTACATAACCTCTAAAATTTTTATAAAAAAAAAATTAATACAAAAAATTAATTTTTAAGTAAAACTTTATTTACGGTTGAAGTTTATTTTGACGTCAATAATAACGTATAAAAAATAATAATATATGTATAGTCTAATCGAAACAATAATTCTTAAAGAAAATTAAAAGTTATGGTTAACATATGTATATTTAAAATGACAATTCAATAAATTTGATTTAGAAAAAATGAAGCAATAAACAATAAATAATTCCGAAAGAGAATGGTTCTGAAAAGTTTATGTATACTAACGTAATATTGTAAAAATTTTAAAAAATAGATATGGGCACGGAAGATTGCACATAAAAGGTTAAAGAAATGGGCCACTTGTCAGTGTATGCACTGGGCAGAACTGGAATCCCACGTCCACACGAGAGAGGCACGCAAATAGTATGAAGTTAGCTTACGGTCAATTTTCAAAATAGTACATACATGGGAAAAAAGAATGTTTGAATATTGTATGTAGTAGTACACAGTACTTTACAAATTTACGACTGTAAATAATATTAATAATAATAATATTTTTACAGTCTCATTATTCAATATTAAGAGCATACCATTCAAAATACACGAGAATCGTTTAATTTTATCAATTAGAATGATTTATTGTATTTCCTATTGAATAATAATCATTACACTTTCGTAAAAAATTAGAGATTGAATTTAAATAATTCATAAATATTGACCACAATTATTCTTAGTCAGAGTCTGACATTCTCCTTATTTTAAGGTAATAAGTGTATATTTTATATTTCTTGAGATATTTAAGGCAGATCTATTCTTATACTATTAATAACAAGGAAAATTATGAATACATGACTTTGATTTGACAGTGCTTCATTTATTGAATTTTTTTTTAATATCTTGTTTTTTCTGATTTACATTTATGAAACATATAAAACCATAATCTTCCTAAAGGTCATGATTAAAATTACTTATGTGGAAGAAATATTATTTCCAAAGTCATATATATATTTGTATGCCTTTTGACACTCACTAGAGCGTATTTCGGCAGGGCTCGTGCAATGACGGACACTTGATTTGAAATTTGACGACCTCTAAATTATGAAGTCGATTCTTTTCCAGCTGAACCACTACAAGCCTCTCTATTACATATATTTATTAAATCTATTTTTTTTAATATTCTAATCACACTTGCGAAATTTTCACAAATGAAATTTATATTTAGTACAATTCTTCCACATATCCACATACAAAATTTATGTACTCTTGTTTAATAATTTTTTTAGATTTTTTTATCGATAATAACATGTACAAATCATTTTTTATGACAATAGATACACTTAATTATATTTTTACATGTATAAGCTCATTATAATATAGAAATTGTCTACTCTTATTAGAGTGCACAATTCATCTATCCTATAGATACATTAATTAATTACAATACAATAGTAATTACATTCCACGATCAGTTTATCGTTGAAATATTCAATCCCTGTTTTTTACTTATCCTATGGAGTTTTGACTAGTGTGCAATGCCTTTTTATTTATTAAATAATGGTTTCATAAATTATTAAATTATATTCGCGCAAAAATTGCAACGTTTTGTTAACTATGGTTAAAGTCAACTTTTTTAAGTACTTTCTATTCAAGTCTTTTTTTATCAAGATTTTGAAAAAGCAGCTTAAAATAATTCTAAAAGTAAATCACATCACATTCAAGTCGTTCGATGTTTTGGAATTAAGCTCTACAACTAAGAGTTAATTAGTACCTTCAATTATCTAATCAAGTGAAAATATATATATATATATATATTTTACTTTTTAAAAAATAAGAACTAAACAGTTTACTCTCTATGAAACAAAAGCTTTGTTTATTCAATCCATATTCAAATTTTAATAAAAAACGAAACACATTGCCTTAAGAAAAATTATAATACTTTATTTTACAATAAAATATTTTTTGAAAAGTGATTTGAATTATTTTATCTATTCCTATATATATTTATTTTATATTAATATACCTTATTTTTCTTAGTGACGCAACAATTTTAACAATTGAATGATTTATTATTTACAGAAACGCAAAAACTGCTTTTTGTACTTCAACAAATATTTTTATAAGAATCTTTTTGAAATTCGTATTTCTGTGCACTCGCGTTAAAAATATCGATGTAGAAATCTATTTTGAATTTCACCTTTAAGCCATTTACACTATCGTAGTTATATTTTGTTTTAATTAGGAATTTTTCGATAAGTCATCAATAGGGCGGATTTCGAGATCTTCTTTGCAAATATATATTTGTATGAAGTATCGAGATTATTCTAAAAATCTTCTATGCACTCGTTACACACGTATAAAAACAATTTTTTTAAATTATTAAACGTTATCATAAATAATGTTAAATATATGTGCTACAATACCTGCAATCAGATTTTACATTACATGTAAAAATCACCAATTATTGATTTTATGAAAAAAAAATGAAAGAGCAAAGATATTTAAAAGTAACTATAAAAAAGTTTTCGTAATTATATTCTAATCACTAGAATGTATTTTCAAAATTATTACAAAAGAAAAAGAAAACAAAAAATAGGACATATTTATGGTCCCAACCAACAAAATTATTAAATTTGAAAAAGTACAGTGCATTTTTGCATTTACTATGCCGACAAAAAGACATTGTGCGTTTTGAACGCATTTAAGGCTTTGCAATACACGTACTCTTACTTTTTATATCACATAAATCGATTAAGCAGCATTCATGGATAATGAGTGTTTGAGCAATGTTTAAAAATTTCAGAATCCCTTATTTTCCTTTTTTTTTCTTTTTTATATGTTTATATAAAATTATATTGTGAGACTAGTTTGTCTTAGTAGGCCTTAATGTTTTCTTACTAACTTCGCTTTACTTAGCAAATTCTATCTTTTCACCTACTAGTTTGATTGTTTTATTGGGCCCAAATAAACAGTTAGCTTAACTTTACGCGCTTCGATGGACAGATGTTTGATGCATCTGCAAGCGAAGAAAAGCTTATTATTTTCATTGACGAAATAATCTTCTAATGCTCATTCAGAGTCATCTAATTAGTTACCTCCATTTGATCCAAAAACGTTAATTAAGGAGCAGTTTTGACTTTTCTATAAATAGAATAAAAGTCAAATAAAAAATTTGCATTTCTATGTAAACCTATTTAAGACAAAACACTTACGTCTCCCATTACGGCAATTGGCGTTGTACCCGTAGACATTGCAACTTGATGTTCAATCAAGTAAAACATGTATTCATCATAAAGTAAACGAATAAGATGAAAAGATCCAAAACTAGCAGCACTTCTTAAAGTTAAGTCTCTTATGACCATTGAACTATAAAAAGACCACTTGAGCAGGAACTGTCGCGCTGCTTTGGCAAAAGTAGGTTTGCCTTCGTAAGGTTGTAATACTTGCGTCACAACACCTTTTAACCATACAGCCCACTGTTCTAAAGAATTTTGTTGTTGTAGAGTTACTTTGAAATCTGCCTCTAGCCGTTGCACCACTGAATAATCACATTGGCAGACCCATGATGCCTAAATCGAAACAAATAACAAATGCACAATGATTAATTACACATAAATATATTAGATTAATACAAAAACTTATTTCAAGTTACCTGTTCTTGTACATTATGAAAATCTACTCGATTTAAGTCGGCCAACATTTGGTTAATTTGGTTATTATTTTGAAGTACAGCCCTGGCTGCCTGAGCTAAATGATTTAATGAAGTATAACGTCTCAAGGTTTGAGCAAAAGCTGATACAGCAGTTAACTGTTGAAAAATTTTTTTATAAATTAATTTAATAATAAGAAATACATTATTTTCAAAATTAATATGCAAACCTTAATCTGCATCATTTCTTCTGGGCAATCACTCATTGCAGAAGTTAGCCAAGATTCTAAACCTTTTGCAAAATTTCTTATAGACTGTGTCAGTGGACCTAAAATAATTTAATAAAATTAATATTTGGAAAATATAACGATAAATAATAAGAAATATTTGTTCTACACCAACTTGGTATAGGCCTCAATACATCAGGCATCAGTACTTCAACGAGATTTTGATAAAATGTGTAGTCTACTCTTCTGATAAAATCTTGAACTTCTATACATTTACATATTTGGTAAAGTTTCGTTCTGAAATAATTATAAATAAAGTATGGATCTACAGAAAATAAAGTAGGATTTATTAAAATGAATTATTACTTAGACAAATATTTTTCTTCTTCACATTCGTCTCCATTGTTGTTATCTTGGCTACGCCAGAACTCGCGCCAGAGACTTTCGACAGTAGCAAATTCAAAGTTGAGCACTGCATCCAGGAACGCTTCCAAGTGTTCTCTGTATATGCTACGGAAAGTGTCAATATCTTCCAGCGTGCAATCTTCGGGCAGGGACGAACTATGGCTGACGACGATTTCGGGAAACTCTGGTATGGCGCTGCTTGCCTCACCCAAGTACTGATGATATTGTGGCGACGAAGCATTGGAACTGACATTCGTGCTATTCGTCTGTGCATTAGATTCATACGAAGTATCTTGTTTTTGGTTAACAAATTTTATTCGTTTGTTAGCTTGTGAATTCGATGTATTTTGCTGTCGAGATGTGCCATCTTCGTTAAGCATTACTAAAGGAGAATTCGGTTTTACTCGTATCCCATAATAATGGTATTTTGAATTACCACTGAAAAATAGTATTTATGTTTTATTCAGATGTTACACTAATAATTTACATTTTATTAAAAGGAGTAGGTTTGAATCAAAAGTGAAAAAAATAGTTTACCGAGTTCCGAGTCGTCTCGTTCGTAGCCCCAAAAACACAGATCTAATGAGTTTTCCAAAACTAGCTGCATTAACAGGATCTAATTTATTATCAGAACAGTGCCGGAGATAATGATTATATAACGTTGATCTTGGTAGAGAAACACCATCAGCTGTTTCGTAATTTTCCAGTAACCATTGTACCTTTGAAGAAAAATAATTTCTTAGTTTTTATTACACCAGAAATTCTACTAACATATAAACACTTGTGCATTTTTAGTTAAATGAGTGCATATTTTAAAGACGAATAATTCTAAAAATTTTAAGAAAATTTTACAATGTATTATAATTGTTGAATTATTTTGAATAAAAAACATAACACTAATGCTTACTTCAGCTTACAAATTAGAAATGTTTTAAAATCATTTCTAAACAAAGACAATTGCATCCATTAAGGCATATTGCATGTCAAATATAATACAAGAACGTTTTAGTAAAAAAAGCTTAAGAGAGCACAAGCTTATAATAGTAATACAAGTATTGTAAAAGTGTTAAGTGCACAGTTAGTTGGCAAAGTTAGAAGAAGCAGGAGAAAACGGTATAGTCAGACGTAAAGAGAGCATGCACGTAGCGTCATATGCTTTTGGTGAATTAATAAGGTATAATAAAAGTAGCTAACAAATGGGGAGTCGGTATGGCTTACGGTGGCCTGGGAGACTCTAGTGGCATGCGTCATATTAGCCGCGGCTGTAGCTGCGTCTTCCACGCTGACCGGGGCACTCGTTGAGTTGCCGCTGATTAAGTACGCCCCTCCACCCCCACTAACAACAGCTTCCTATGAAAGAAACTCGTATCACATGTACACCGGCTTTGCCGCTCAACGCCACAATACATTTGCTTGCGATACCGTTAGTTTACGGCGTTTACCATTAAAGCAAAGCCTCTTTTAGTTGATACATCAAGCAATTATATTAAATACAAAGGATTAATTAACAGTTTATGGTAATCAAAGCTATGAATGATTATTAATTTACTTTTCAAGTTAATGATTAGTTATTAATAGTCCCCTTTACGTTAGAATTTTTAATGTAAATTTAGTTGTCGTTGAGAAATGAAATATATACTTACGGCACTTTCAGTTTGCGGACTCGTGCGCGCTGCCGCGGCAGCTGATATGAGAGCGTGCGTCGTTGGATCTCCATCTACAACGCTTTGTTGAATTAAATAAGTTCCATTACCTTGTGATAATAACTGCCCTGTTGTTGTATTGGAACCAGTGACCTACATCGATTGATAAGTGTATATAACGATCATTGAAAGTATTAATTTTTAAACATTTATTTACGATAATTGAGTAAAAATGTTAGTTTTACCTGAGCGTAAGTCACTGGTGTGGAAGTTGATGCGTAATACTGATTGGAGGCGGGAGTGTACATCGTTCCCGCTTCTCCAACAGCATACACTGGATATGTCCTAAAAATAATATATATTCATATTATTTATTTGTTTTATTTTTTCGAAAATTTTATATTTTTATATGTATCTATTATTACATCTGTCCATTTGCCGGTATATACGTGGATCCATCGCCTTCGACATATTGAACATAAGTAGGATGAGCAACTGATTCGGAACCCACGGCGTCTGCGTCACCAGGTACTAAACAATAATTTTTGTTTTTAATTACCAAAATATTCACATTGTTTATTCATGTAATAGTATCTTAAGTAATAATAATAGATAAAATACAGTAAAAACAATGTAAAGATAGAATTCACAATTCATGCATATAATTTTTTAATAACTTTTTTTCTTTTAAATTTTATAAATACTTATAAACTCCTAAAATTCTATTTTAGTTAAAGTGTATTTAAAGTCAGTAGAACATTAATACTAATATATAGAATTAAAATTTACACTATAAATTGTAACCCATGATAAAATTGTCATCATAATATTCATGGTTCACTGACTAAATGTAGACATTTGTAATTATTTTAAAACATGACATATGTTATGCATTTTAAATTCCCTCACCTACAGCAGTTGTGAGGGATGCGTATGATGGTGAATCACTGGTGCCTAGTAAAGTTAGTGTGCAGTGAGAGTGTGTATTTTGCAAAATGCACCACAATGATGAAAATTTGTATTCAAGTTTGATGATTTCCAATTTATAATTTTTTTTTGCAATAAAATTTGATACATCACTAGATGTCTATGTTTTACTTAAGCTAATAAACATTATGTACTAATATGTTTTAGTTACCTGTAACAGTGATGTAATGAGGAGAACCACTAACAATAGTGCCTGCTGATGTGGATGCAACGTCTGAGTCTACAAGTGTATGTTGACCAGAATGAGTTGTATTAACTACAACTTGTGCTGTTACATGCGCCTGTGTATTTGGTGATCCATTTGATGACTCTGCAGCTGTGTCTAATGGATCTTGTACCAATAACTGAAAAATTATAATTATTGGAATAAATATAAAAATAAATATTTATAAAATTAGAAATTTGTAATAATTGAATTTTATATTGCAACAGTTATATATTGTAATACTTAATAGACAAATATTTTCTAAAATATTTTATAAATAAAATTAAACAAAAATTTATTTGAAATTCTTTATCTGTATTATAAAAATAGTTTACCTGAATAGGCTGCAAATTGTTTGGGCTTGATGGATCACTAGTTACAACTGTTATCAATTGCTGACCTCTGCCAGACTGTGACTGTGCAGCACTACCGCTACCATTGGAATTAGAAGTAGTAACAACAACGACGCTTGACTTGCTATCTACTCCCACTGTGGAATTGCCCCCGCCATTGCCAGCCCCAGTGGATGCTGCAAGAGCGTACTGGGCTCCTGTGGTAGTCATGGCAATAACTCCCTCACCACTCTCTTCACAGGCTGTATCACCGCCACTTCGGCTTCTCTGCTTTTGCAGGGATGGCTCTGTAATACATAGGCACAAATATCCCCTCTTTAGTTGCTGATGTCCTTAGCAACTCCCACAGTTCTCATCTTAACATCAGCTAACATCTTGCAGGAGGTTGAAAAAAAATTTTGCTTTTATAGAAATTAATTTCTAAAACATACATACACAATGAAATATGTTTCTTCATTTTATTCAAGACTTTAACAATTCTTTCAATAACTATAAAAAAAAAAAGTGCTTGCCTCAAATTGCTTAAATATAAGTGTAACAAACGTAATCAATGCAATATCGATTTTCCCAAAAAGACAAAATAAAGAACAGAATTATCATGAGCTTAAAAAATTTCAAAATTCTTCAATTTCAACAATCGATTTAACTTGACAATTGAAAAACGACTGGTTGTTCCAGCGCACACACGAAGCTCTGCTCCGTTCGGCGCACGGTATTTCCACTGTAGCGCGTAACATAATGCATAGCCGCCCCCCGCAAAAAAGCTATATCTACATTCATGCAAAAGGAGAAAAAAAAAGTAAGTACGGGAGGACAGTGCAGAGGAGAAAAAGCGCACGGCCGCTGCCGTGTCGACGTTCTCCCTTTGGACGTTTTGCCGTTGCCCCGAGAAGTGCGAAAAAGCCAAGAGAGAGAGAGAGAAGAAACAGAGTGTGTGCGTGCGTGTGTGAGAGTACTCTCTTTGCCGAGGGGGCAGTAGACCTAACCTTCAAGAATCCCAGCTCGAGCTCATAGCGACGGGAAAGAGAGAGAAAGAGACGAGCACTGTCTGCGGAAAAGCAGCAAGCCCCCGAGTGAGGCTCCGCAAAGCTGCTTTCGAGGCCAAAACGCCGAGAGAGTCGCGCTGCCGGGGCGGGTTTATAAGGCCTTAGAGTTGGGAGAAAAGAACGCGACGGCGGCGGCCGTCATGTCTCGGGGGCCGTCCGGCGGCGCGCACACACGTCACTTGTACACACGGCGGCGGCCCGCGCGCGCGCGTCTGCCTCATGTCTACCTCTATACCACGGGGGGAACTGCCGAAGAGAGAGAGAAGCCCCCCCTTATTGCGGCGAACGCGCAGCAGGTATATAAACCGGCCCCGCTTGGCAATTAAAGCTTTCCCAACCCCCCTTCTCGGATTTATCCGGATAAAATTGCCGCGCACCTGAGAGAGAGAGCTCCGCGCTCATTGTGCCACCCTCCAGCTCCTCCTCCCAGCTTGTCCACCCCCTTCGTTTTACTCCCTATCGCCATCCCAGCCCCAATGGTCGATCGAGCCGAGCTGCAATTAATCGGGCCGAATTGGACCGGCGTCTTTTGATCGAAGCAGGGACGAGGGCAAAGGTTTACGAGAATATTAATATCCTCTTTTTAGGGCTCTGGGCTATACGAAGAACTGGGTGTACGTACGATAGTGCTTCGTTAGATTTGCTTGGCTACTCTCCTCGAGCGGTAGATCGGGCTCTGGGGTTGGTGAGAGGCAACCGGATGCTTAGGGGGTTACCCAGGTGATAAGTAACACCTCTGAGAGGACAACGATTCGGCTCGCTCTCTCTATAACGTCTGACTTTGTCTATTTTCGAAACGGTCCGATGTGTTTGTTTAATTTTTATCGATATTTTTTTTCAATTTTTAGTTCTAACGTTTAAACAAGTATAATAAAAAAAAGGACCTAAAAAAGTGATTTTCAACGCGTTTTAATGTAGTAAACGAACATCGAGGATAAAACCAATATGGGGAGGTCTGACGTTAAACTGACCTTATCACTTGTTTCTCCAATTGAGCCCTTGACCAAGCTCCACCGGCAAAATAAAGAAAACGCCTAGTATAGCATTCCAAATGACTATATAACAATCACAAAAACTCATCGAAGCCGATGAAGCATTCTTCGTTAACAAACGCGCAAATCCTCTTAAAACACCAAAACAAAAAAAAAAAAGAAAAAAAAGCCTCAAACCAGCTCCAAGGCGCAAAATCAACTGCGGCCGGTTAGTCGGCGACTGCGCCAGCCCGGGAAGACTTTCCCGCGGAAAAGAGTATGAAGAGAGGGCCCCCGGTAGCCGGCGAGGGTCCGTTGCGGCGGCCCTCGAAGCTCTCTCGCGAGATGTATGCGCTCGTAAGCCGGCCGGTGCCAATAAACAGCGCACATGCTGACGCGCGAGAGCGCACCTGGCGGGCGGCCCGCAGTCACGCTTGGCTGCGACGCAACCCTCCCTCGGCCCTTCTCGCCCTCCCCGTGGCCCTGCTGTTATTATACAGCCCGGCTACCCCAACGATCGCCCACGTGTCCCTCGCTCTCCACCGGCTGGCCCTGTATATCGCCACCCCCTTACCTTTTTTTTTTTTAACCGGCTTTTCCGGGCCTCAACTGCCTTTTTCTCTCTGTCGAAGCTGTGCGTAAACTCCTTATAGCATCTTTAAACTTTTCTATACGGCTTATTTGTTATTCTAATGAAGAAACGTTGAATGTACATTTTATTTTGCGTATCTACTCGTGAGAGTGTAATCCTTAGATAATTGGGAATCCCAGAATTTGGAGAAAAAAAAGCCTGTCGAATTATCGACGAGGCTGCCTATTTTAGGGTCCTCGAACGATAATGGGGCGAGAGGAGGAGGACAAGTCTCGACAAGGCCATATGGCGCTCGTTACTCCGAGGATTAATGAACGCGTAAATGTATCGTTCGACGCACAGTCGGTTACGCTTTGCTTGTATATAGTCATACAAGGTGCGGGCGCCGAATAATATCCGCAAGTGCCGGGAAATCGAAGGGTTTCATATAGCTGCATGAAATTCGCGCAAGGGACCTCTATACGCTCTACGAGATTCTCTCGAGCGAGAGGGTCCCTCGAATGGAATCGTGTTTTATTCACTGTAACGTATATAGTTATACCGAGAGAGTCCACTTGCAACGAATTTCTTTCGACGATCGCCCCCGGGGCAGGCTTTTATTGTCGTCAGGTATATCGTGTATATAGAACCGAGGAGGGTGGCCGGTACGCGCATTATTGCCGGAGCGTATATACTCGTATCGGATGCGGCTGGGGTGGATAAGGGGAGGGGGCTAGCCGGTGTTTACGCGTGGCTGATTGCATTGACGCGATTGATAAGCCCACTTTAATTGGAAATCTCCGCGTGTGCGGCTTCCTTTTCGTCGATGGCTCTGCTCTTTCGTTACGCTCGCACGCGCGTCATGTGCCGCATTGTCGGTACCTCTCCATACCACCCTCCCCCCCCTCGCACACTCCCCCGCGCGATCTAAAGACGAGCAATCGCGATTCCCTCGGCTGTCTATGCTCTTTGTTCCCCAAAATCGAGTACTGACGGACGAGAGAAGACCGTTTAATGAATATCTACGCCTCGATAGATTGATATTGCGAGGCATCCTCTTCCTTCTTTTTGATTTCGGCTGGTTCTTTTTTGGGAGAGGGAGGGTCTGCGGAATTTGGCCAGGCTACGCGTCAATGTAACCGTTAGATTGACGATTATTAAAATGATTGATATCGCGAGGCACTTTTTATTTTTCTCTTTTGGAGTTGCCGGCTGACGCATTTTTAAGTCGTTGGAATTATGTATGTACGGTTTGAAAATTGCCACGTACCAATTTCGACGCGGTTTATTGATTTTTTTTCAAGCAGTAAAATTTGCTTATTTCTCTAACGTAAGTAATAAAAGAAGAAAAGAAACGTTGGAAAGGTAATGCTCTACACGTTTATCGTCTATAATTGTTTGCGCTTACGAGGTTTGTTAACAACAATTTTAAACTGTCTAATTTTACTGTTGTTAAACTGCGTATAAGAATAAATAATTAAAGCAATTTGACAAGATTTTATCGATTCAATTAAGCTCAATTAATGTACGCATTATACATAAAAATAATATTGAAATAGCCATACAGAAAAAAAATAACGAAAGCAACGAGACGTAGGGAAAGAGAGAAGAAAAATCTAAAGCAGCTGTTCGCTATGAGTAACACACGGAACAACGAGGCTGTTTGTCTCGACATGCATCGCGTACACAAAGTACAAGATATCGTATACGCCGCTACAGTAAGAAAGATCGAACAAGTTGAAAAATCCGGAGTCGAGGCTTCGGAGTTATCCCTGATATATACAACGCTCCACATGCATCATTGAAGCGGGGGAGGAGAGAGGAATCGAGTAAGCTTATCCGAGAAGGAAGGCCGCGTCGACTGCTCTCCCCGGGACTGCGGGCTTGGCCTCACCTGGCTTCATGTATAGCCGCGAGGCAAGGTGCTCGTGCGGCAGCAGCAGCAGCAGCAGCTCCTCGAGCGTCTGCGTCCTGCTCGTCACCTGGGAAACGGCGCTGGCGCGCGCGCGCCGGGTCGACTGCTGCAACTCTCTCTCGGCTCTCGGTCCTCCTCCTATGCAGGCAGCACACGCGACACTCTAGCGAACGTGCCGGCTGAGCAACCCCCTCGGGAGAGAGAGAGAGAGCTTAGTCCCTCGGCGTCCTGGGCCACACGGGCCCCCCGCACTTTGCTGCTTGCGCGGAAGCTTCGCTTCCCCCTTGGCCACTGTGCACCCCCGTCTCTCCCTCTATCTTTTTCGCTCCCGCGCGCACCGTCTCTCTCTCTTCTGTATACACTTGCAGTCTGCTGCGAGCGACCGTCGTCTCCTTGGCTACCGCATCGCTAGAGCTAGGCTGCCTCAGAGATCGACGCTGCCGCCGCCGCCATCGACACCGCCATATTGCCCCGCGCTTTTGCTACGAACTTTTTTTTTCAAACTTTGTTCAGCACGCACCTTGTATTCTATTTGTTTTTTTTTTTTATTCGTAGACTTTGGATTTTGTAATTCGCTTTTGTTGCAGGAATGCAAAAATTTGAATTTGCAAAAGATCGTTACTGTTTTCTTTAGTCCGTCTTTATCGGAAGATTAAAATTTCGCGATAAGAATAGAGCTCTAACAGCAAGTAAAAAGATATCTTTCATTTAACTAAAAAAGAATAAAAAACAAAAATTGACGATTCAGACGATTTAAACAGAGCTCAACTGAAAAAGCTAGAGAATAGACAAAAACGTAGGTACAAAGCCGCAGGCTGCAAGTTCAAGCGAGAAAGACAAAGAGAGAGAAAGAGACATTCGAAGCTCGAAGAGAAAACGACGGAGCGACCGAGCTGCTTATATTGATTTTCTTGGGGGCGAGAGAGAGGAAGTTGGGTGCGCGGTGCGCCCCGTGCAAAGCGCGGCGGAGTCGAAAAAGCAAAGATTAGCGTGTCAGCCGGACCAGGTGTAGGGGGGGAGGGAGGTGAGGGAGAGAGAGAGAGAGGGCGCGAGAGCCCCCCGGAACTCTAAAACAGCTGGACTCTAGGGGCTCCTTCCTTCCTCTCCCTCTCTCTCTTTTGCATAAACTCCGATAATGCTTGCCTGCGTATATGCCCGCATTTTGCCTGGCTCCAGTCTATCAATTGTAGCGCATCTGCCTCGAAATATACATTTTGTCGCTTGTTATTACGCAGTTCCTGTTTACTCATGAAAATTACGACGTTCTTTTTTATCTATTCGATGCAAATTGGCGTTTCTTTTTTTTCTCACTTATACAAACGAAATAAACGCGATGAAAGGGACAAAGAGTCTGAAAATAGTAGTGTTGGTATGCTTGGCTGTAAAAATGTAAATCGCGTTGGGTATAGACACACACAGCGAGGCACATATGCATTTGGTTATAAAGTCTGCGGGCCGATATGAAGAGGGAGAAATAATGAGCGAGTGAGGGGAGGGGGAGGTGGTTGTCTCACCGTAGTCGACAAAGTTGCCATTCTCGAGAATGAGGAGTTCGGGAGAGGGATCTATGCGGAGGGGATCGTCCGAGTCGGGCGGCTCCGGGCTGTCGTCGTTGGGCGGCGGTATAATGAGCACCTCGTCGTCGTCGGCGAAAAAGTCGTCGAAGGAGGCCTCCTCCTCGGCGCTCTTCCAGCCGCTCATCGGAAAAGAAAAATAACGTGCGGGAGGCCCCCGAAACGCGCGCACGCAGCGCTTTTATTTTTCTCCAACACCTGCTGCTCCCGCCGCCGCAATAATGCCACACGCG
Organism: Anagyrus pseudococci; assembly: GCA_030522585.1. Lineage (NCBI taxonomy): Eukaryota > Metazoa > Arthropoda > Insecta > Hymenoptera > Encyrtidae > Anagyrus > Anagyrus pseudococci. Next base: position 52,003 of record JAPYYQ010001688.1, read on the forward strand.
GTCTCTCTCTCTCTCTCTCTATCTCTCTCGCTCGCGTATCCCGGAGATACCGTTTCCACGGGAGAAAAATAATTGTCGCTTTTTTCGCACACACGCGCGCACCACTCCGGGGGTCAAAAGAGGCACAGTCTCTCTCCCGGCAACCCGACGGACGGACGCACACGCGTTTTTCTTTATCGAGAGAATTGGCTGATCTCTTTCTCGGCTTTCATTTGTTTATACGGAGGTTCACGCACGTTCCCCGCCCTCCCCTCCCCTCTCTCTATATCTCGACGCGTGTCTTTTTTTACTTTTAATTTTTATTTAAAGCACTTTTGTGCTTTCTTTATGAGCATTTTGTGTTTTTATGAACAATATTGATTTTTTTTTCAAATTAAAACAAGCAAAATAACGTTAATTTCAAAGCAGAATTAACAAATTGTAAACAGATGAGATGCCGGTTTGAATATGAAAAGCGCGAAATTCAAGCTCACGCTAAAAATTCAAACGAAATTCGAACGCAATGAGGCAGGCTCAACGAATTGGAGAAATATGCCGATTTTCATCAAAAGATTGGGATCGATAAATACTTAAAAGATAGCAAATAATCACTCGAGAATGAATCGTTTGTTCGACATGTTGTCAGAGCTTATCACTTTCGATTGATCTCCGATCGTAAGATCAAGATCTTAAATCAATTGTTATGAAAAGATATAAAGCCGTGCTGCCAACTTGGAGGAGATAGAAAATAATCGAGTCGCTAATGCAACATGGCGAAATAGACAAAGTTCATTGTTTACGATTGCCCTGTGATATTTACCGAGACGACAGTGTAGGCGTAGGCGTATAGCAGACGCGCAGGTGTGTTAAAGTAGGATAGTGAGAGAGCGAGAAAGAGAGAGCGTGGGAGGGGCAGGGCAATATATAGGTAGTATATACGCGCGACTCTGTGTACAACGTACGTTTCAGTTGGCGTTCTATAACGTAGGCTAGCAGTAGCAACAGATTGTTCGGCTTTTATCGCGGCGGCGTTTCTCTCTCTCTCTCTCTCGACGGGCCAGCATGATGACGCCCACTGACAGCGACACCGAGGATACCTGCCAGCGGCAGACCGACGAGCCGGCCATCCTCGAGACCAACTCACCATTGAGCGAGCCCAGTGTCAAGCAAGAGGACGGGGCCTCCAGCTACAGCACCTCCGTCGAGGGCTCGGTCGTAAGTGCCTTAACCTCCCAAAGCGGCTCTCTATATTGTGTTTGGTCGCCTCCCCACCCCACTTTATCGGCTAACAGCGGCTTTTTTTTCCAGGTCGCCTCGCCGTCCATCGAGAGCTTTTCCACCTTCCCCGAGCAGGAGACGAGTGACTCGAACGTCGACCTGAGGGATCTCCAGGTGAAAGTCGATAATCCGCAGAAGCATGTGGAGACCTTGGAGACCTACGTGACATTTCGAATAACCACCAAGGTAAACATTGCGCGCGACATGTATGTATAACATCTACTCGCTGTTTGCACAGTGATAATGTTATGTACACGCTCAACACTGGGTCACGCGCGTCTTTGTTCTCTTTTTCTAGTCGACCAGGCCTGAATTTGAAGAAGGCGAGTACGTCGTGCGCAGGCGTTACAACGATTTTATATGGCTCAGGCAGAAACTGGTTGAGAGCTACCCGGCACACATAATACCAGTGGGTTCATGTTTGCTTTGAATTTTTAGGAACGAGAAGAAAGAAGCAAGCTTGTAATTGGTTTTTTGTTTAATTTTTATTTGCAGCCTATGCCGGGTAAACATTCCCTACTGGCTCAGCTTGATCGTTATTCCAAGGAGTTTATCATAGCTAGGATGAAGTTGTTGCACATTTTTCTGAATAGAATGGTCAATCATCCTATTCTAAGTTGTGACAAAAATTTACAAGTATTTCTCACTGCCAAACCTGCTGTAAGTCAAGACTTCAAGACTTTAATTTTAATGGGAATTTTTTTATTGATGAGAATTTACTGTTTCAGGAATTTGTAGTACACTGCAAAAATAGGGGCCATGTACAAAATAAGGTGAATGAATCTCTTCAAACTTTAAGCACTGGAGTTATGAAACAGAGACATTTGGAATTTGAACAAGCAAAGGACTACTGTGTATCTTTAAGTGAAAAATTAAGTACAATAGACAAAATCAGTCGTAGGATACATAAAGAAAGACAAGGTAAACATATATTTTATACTTGTTCTTGAAGTTCTTATTATAGTTAATTATTTTTGTTGCTTACAGACTATGTAGCTGAATTACATCAGTTGCATCCTATATTCACAGTTTGGGCAACATCAGAACCAGAGCTTGCCAAAATTTTACAAGCTATTGCTGGTTCTGTTGAATCTAATGCAAAAGCACATCAAATGCTTTTGGATGCTCCTGTGAGTGATGAAAGAGATTACATTTCTTATATTGACGCTGTTAAAGATGCACTAAATCGCAGAGATTCAATGCAAGTTGAATATGAATTAACCAATGAAGAATTGACTAAAAGAAGAATAGAAAGAGAACAGGTAGGATTCAATTTTAAAATAACGTGGATCTAAAAAAAAATTACCAAAATGTGTAAAATTAATTTTCGATGATTAATAGCTTGCTAGTTCTGAAAACGGCAATACCGGTCGTTGGGATAACTCGTTTTGGAAGACAGAAAGTAACAGTGAAAAGTTGGATAGATTATCTCAGACGATTCCTCGCATATCAAAATTGGTTGAAGTATTACAAGATAGATTAGAATGCGCAAATGAAAATCTACGAAGTGATTTAGAACGATGGAACGCAGAAAAACGTACAGATCTGAAAAATATTCTTATAGCTATGGCTGACCAACAAATTGCACATTATCAACAATGTACAAATGCATGGGAAGAAGCGTTGTCTGTAGTTAAAGTAGGTAGCACTGACGTGGATGCAACTTCATTAAGTCCCCCGTCTAAAGTATTTGTTTAGATAATTGTTATTGTTTTTTTTTCCTGTGCAATGCCTAAAGAAAAACTTATATTTTGATACATAATTGTTGATTAAGTGTTTTGTTGTTTTTAGTTAAAATATTAGTAATAAATTAAATGCAAATTTTTTTTAAAAATGCTCAAGAAAATTATTTATTCAAAGTAAAATATTTATTAAAAACACTTATTCTTACTTCTACATTCTGTACTTTTAAATATAAAATGTAAATCACTAAAACTACTGCTTTACAAAAATTTTATGTAACAATATACTTCGCTGTGATAATTGTATTAACTAGATATCTAAATTTTGCAATTGATTATAGAACGAATTTAGATACCAAATGAAATTATGATTATATTATACAATTGTACGCACATTTTTTTCTGGGACCAAATTCATCAATTTTTTTACAATTATAATGTATAGCAAAATATTAAAAGACAATCCAATGTTAATCAGAAAAACATTACTTGTCTGACATTGTTATAATTTATGTATTCACAAATGTTATGTATAATTTAATAGTAAGCTAAAAATAGAAATAAAATTTTTCACCTACTTTTTATATGTAACAGTCACATTTGATCTAAGAGATCAGTCCTTAAGGTGTATTAAAATGTACAAATACGCTTTCGAAAATTTACAAAAAATATTAACATTAAAAGTACAATAAATTTATCTTTTAATGAATAAATTATTACTTCTATTACTTTAATTTACGAAGAATTAGGCATTGGCGAAATATAAAATTCCACAAGATTATCAAAATCCTTTAATCTTATAATGGACTCATCTAAAAAAATATTTCGTGATGTTATTTGCATATCTTAAACCGTTGAAAAATGAGTAAATTACAAACCTGTTAAAGTTAATTCGTTGGACAAGTAACGAATATGGCGAGCGTAAGGCTGTTGAATTTTTTGCCTCATTTGTGGCGCTATTAATTTTGTAGGATTCCACGGAATAATTGAAGATCCTATATGCGACTTATCTGACCTTGCAGAATCTGATCTTACTTCTTTCATTTTTAAAATATCAGTAATCCTGTACTGATTTGAATCAATGTTCCATGTAAATTTACAACCAGCAATGTATTGTTTTCGGTCATCGTTGCTAAAAGTGTCATAGGAATCACATATTAGTAAACTTGAAAAATTATGTATAATGTAAATTATAAGTGACAATAAACCTTTGTCCTTGGCCACATTGCTCGCTTGTTTGGACTTTCATAATAAGTAAAAGAATTATGTCTCCGCTAAGTGCGCAGACGTCAATTATTTCTATATCATAATCACTACAATGCCAATATTTTTTTTCAAATAATTTACACTGCCAATCCGCAATATGGTGAGAAAATGTTTCGATGTCAAAGCTCATTTGATGTATTGAAACGCAGGGTACATTCTGAAATAATTTTTTCCTTATTAATTTACATTTATTTACTTAATTATATATGTAAAATATTAAAACATACCAGTTTTTCAGCTTTAGCATTATTAATCATCCCCATTTGGACATAATCAGTTCCATGAACTTGCATTGGAAGCACACATTGATAGCTTGCATATCCCCCTGTTTCTTCATCTACAAATTATGATTTAGAGATTGATGAAAAATAATTAAGAAAATTAGTATCTAGTACTTTGTTAAAACTAAAGAATTACTACCTTCAACATCCGTTATAACAGACGTCCGTTCGTCATCTAAATCAATATAACTACGTTTAAAGTGCGATGTGCATTTTATTATAGGATACTGTAATGAAGGTGTGCCCTTAGGAACCAAAGGTGAAACATTGTTTAGACACGTTTTATTAGTCCGTTCGCGGCAATGATTAGGCAGTTGATTTTGATTAAGTGGTCTTAATACATTTTTTTCAGCTGCAACAAAAGGACAATTTCTTAGCATAAAGATCAATTCAATTTACGTTTAACGAATTAAAAAGCTACTCACTCATGTCATACGTTGAAATATCACTAAGTACTTGGGCATCCTGAACACTGCAATCATCGGACTCGCTGTGTTCGGAATCCATTCGTTGTCGTCGGACGTTGGGTAACGGCGAGGTGACTGGCGAAATTTGGTACACGGAACATCCTCGATGCTTGGACTGGTCGCGAAGGTGCTTAAAAGGAACTATGTTTTCGGCGTCCTCGTTTTCATCGCAGAATTCGTATTTTTTATCGGCAAGTCGGCGCTTTCGGAAAGAACTCAATTTTTCGCAGGTTTCCTGGGCGTCGTCCGTAAATTCGTAGGCTTTTTCTGCTTCGATGAGTTTGTGACTTGCTCGTGTTCGCGGCGAATTTGACGTTGGGGAAACTAAACTCGTGCGCTTCCGAGTAATGGAGTGCCTAAAAAGTTATAAAATGAATTTACTAAAAGTTTAATTGATATAATATTTTAAAATTTAAACAAAGGGCAAGATGAAATTCACCTAAACGATCTTGTAATCGGAGGCGACATTAATCGTGGAGATGACGGTGTTGTACTTCCTATGGCAAACGTATGAAGCGGTGAATTCATTGAAGAATTAGACTGTGAAACATTTTTAGGACTAGATTCTGAATTCCGAGTCTTTAATATGTCAGATGGAGGAGTAAGTATAGAAGATGACCACGTTGTAGGTTTTAGATCTGCTGGTAGTCTTTGAGGGGTAGATCTGGGTGAACATGGAGGATGTTTCACTAATGTTATGAGATCACTTCCTATACTTAATTCTTGTGACATATCTTCACAAAAGTCTTGTAAAATTTTATCCCTGACAGAGATTGCTTGAAGTTCTGATTGAGAATTTGTATTACTTGAATTATCACACTGACATTGTACATTATCCATACATGTACAATATTTTTCACTTAAACTAATACTAGATTTACTAATATCACAGACACACTCGCTTTGATTGCTGCTAGATGTATTTACTGAATGTTCATTATCTATGCGGTCATATATTTTACAATTTGTTTCTTCACTAAAATCATATTCTGTTGTTGTGGAGTCACATTTTGGAGAAACAACAGAAATACTTTCAAGTGTTAAGCCCTTTTCATCTAAACTGTCATAAAGTATAGACTTCGTTTCTTCTACTTCAGAACTGCTAATGGCATCTAGTTGTTCTATATCCACTAGTGTTGAATCTTGTTTTTCAATAATTCTCTGATTTTTTATCTTTTGGTTGTCTAAATCCACTCTTAGCACATGTAAAAAATTTCCTGTGTTAACTACAATATGATTGACATAATTCAAACATACTGGAGCACGAAATTTGGGATAAGGTGAGATCACTTCATATGATGTATGTACAGTGAGTCCATGCTGTAAGCAATTGCAGCGTACACATGTATCCCAGATAGCAGCTAAATCTAAAAAATGAATATATTATAAGAAAACGAGAAATTTTTTAAAAAGGTAATTGTATTAATTTACAAACCATCCTCTTCATATTTAGATGCTATTCTTTGGCAATCTCTGCAATTGCTAATAGATGGAACTGTTGTTATAGTTATAAATGCTTTATCAGTTGGTTGAGACTGCATTTGAAAGTTGGAACTGAACTGTAGAAAGAATAAAGAATAAATTTAGATTATGCAATTAATTCAAATATGTCTGCAAAATGAGAAGGTTGACTTACCAAAGACCATGTATTACTAATTTATTTCTTTCTGTTGGCCATTGAGCAATAACAATACTAAGCTCTTTGGGGATACTATAATTACCAAACAAAGTAACTTCAGCTACTTTTCTGGACACTTGATTTGGAGTAAAAGCCCACCAATGTAAAAAATATTTAAAAAGACTTCCTGGAACTCCAACATCAATGTTGTAAGTATAAGTTAATAAAAACCTTCCACACTGTGTGAGTCCCATAACAATGTGTCTATAATAAAAAGAAAAACTTATTACTGTAAATATTTATTTACAAATGTTACCTGTAAATTAGACTTACCCTGCCTGAAGAGCAGATTTGGGAATAACTTGTAACAATGGTAAATGACGCCACAAAGGAATTGTTGTAAACAGTCTTTCTTCTGAGGCATATTTGTGCTGTCTCAAGGAACCTCGCATCTAATTAGAAATAAATGAATATAAATTATATTTTGAGAATCAGTTAAAAAAAGATTAAGAGGTAACACTGTGAAAATAAAAAAAATTAATTTTTTTATGTTGCAGCAGTGTAAAGATATGGAAAATTACGGAAAAAAAATCAGGCAGAAATTGTCGAGTACGCGTTCAGCGTTGGCTCGTTTAAAAATCAATAGAATCACGAAGGAAAATCATTTTTTCCAAGTAGTACTGTAAGCTATAATAAAATTCGTGTAGCTCGAGACAGATCGAGAAAAAAAATATCGGGCAAAAGCATAGCATAAAAATGCACTCTCGAGGCTCAGACAGCATATTCTCAAGAGTCGTGATAAGCCCAGGACGAATTAATCGACGAGGAGGCTGCACAGTGGCGAAGGTCAGTGGGGGTAGGAGAGAGAAAGAAGCGGCGTAAGGGGTCGGGGTATGACTGGGGGAGGGGTAGAGGAAGGGAGCGCAAGCAAGCGTATACCTCGCGATTGATGAGCTTCTGGAGGAAGTTGCGCTCGCCGCGACGTGCGGCGATGCCCGTCCTCGGGCAGCCGACGACATACTCGGTGCACTTCTCCGAGGAGACGTCGGAGAGGCACTCGTTAAAACAGTCGGAGGTCGCGTCGGAAGACGAGGCGTCCGCCATTTTTAAATGGCCAATGCCCGAACGCGCGGACGTGTGTATGTGTGTGTGTGTGTATACAGAGGAAGAGTCACAGTGTTTTTCACGCGAAAGTCAGTGAGCCGTCGAGGCTCCAAGATCGGGAACTCGATGCGGCTGCTCTGGCTCGCGCGAGAGAGGCTTCTCTTCTTCCCCTTGGCGGGGGCCGGGCTCGCTCAGCTGGCCGCCGCAAGCCGAGAGAGCGAGAGCTGTTGACTCGCGGCCCCTTCAGCTTGCGCCGCCGCCGGCCAGGCTCTCCTCTCTTCCTGGCTCCTGCTGATGCTGCTGATGCTTCTTGAATCGATGCATGCGCGTTATGGACTGTAGTCTGTCGCCGCCGACTCCGAGCGCTTACCCCCGCGCGTTCCGAATATATCGTGTGTCTTATTTTGTATCTCTCTCTTCCGCGCTGCAGCTCCTCGCTCCACACGCTTTATAGATTATTCCGTTTCTTTATGCTCCTGCGGACGCACCGCTCTTGCCTAGTCGCTCTCACGCACTTTGTCGAATCAATTTTTGGCCGATGAGAAGTCCAATGGAATCGTTATACTTCTTGCGTTCTCGTCTATTTTGCCGTTGCAACGATTTTCATCCACTGTTTTTTATAATCCTTATTTAGAACGTTTCTCTTTTTAAAATTGGCCAATGATGACACGGTGCAATTTATATGCCACACCTATATGGATTCTATTCCTGGAAAAGACACAAGTTTTCAATTCAATTCAAATTCTATTGACAATTATTTTTGTTTTAAACACAAAGTTAATATTTTAATTTTAAACAACTGAAAATAATGAATAATTTAAACTTAAAATTTTGCCAAGTAATAATTGAAAATATATTTTACGAGAATATAAAAATTATTAAAAAATTTTATATTGTACGTGCAAAAGTTTACGCGAGACGAGCATTTTTACAAACAGAATTTGAGAAGCAGAATCTTAGCACTGCTAGCAACCCAACAACCAAGCACTTGTTCTAGAAGTTTTCAACTGTTTATTTTATCATGGAATATCAAACACTTTGAAATTTATATGTTTCAATAGAAGGAAAATAATGTAAAACACAACTGTAATGAACAAAAGTTGAAACTGCATTCGATTACCTGTTAATTCAAAATAGTCGCAGATGCGGCAAGAGTCCATTGGCAAACCTGAGGGAGCGACTATGGTTCCGTATCAGCTGAGCGGCAGCAACATACAACAATAGGAGGTGCGTGCGTGCAGAGGAGCGCTTTAGCGGCGAGGCTGTAGAGTTTATTCAGAAGAGCGCGCCAGAAATCGGAGCTAGAGCTAAGGAGAGAGCAGCTGTGGTTACATCCGCTATTATCAGAGGCACAGGCGCAAATATAGGCACACTTTTTGCGGAAGAGACCAAGGAAGGGCTGTGTGCTGTACACGAGCATAGCCGCCGGGCCAGCGCAATTGGCAGCGTGGTCCCGTAGATAACGAGAGTCCGCCGCCGAGACCCGGGCCCGTGATTAGCCGCCCGGCAAATGGGCCGACGTAAGAGCAAGAGGAAGCCGCCGCCGAAGCGCAAGGCCATCGAGCCCCTCGACACGCAATTCAACTGTCCATTCTGCAATCACGAGAAGTCCTGCGACGTTAAAATGTGCGTATTATAAACACACGCGTACGAGTGAGAGAGAGAGAGAGAGCCGCCCCTCTATTTCCAAAAGGCACCATTGGCACGCCGCGCTCTCCATTCTGCACACCCCACTCCCTCTTCCCTCCCTCTCTCGCGCGCACCTTTGGCCGCGACTCTGCCCCTTCCGTCTACCCCCCCCCCGCTCGCCACGCAACACGTTTAAACGGAGCCCCCCCGAGTGTTGGGTCCAGTCTAGGTTAGACTCTTGCCATTAAACTTCTCCGTTTTACCTCTGCCATCGCGTGCCCATGTCCTCGTCACCTTGTCCCTTTGACATCGGAGTACACCTTTTTTTTCAATAACGCGGCTTACCGGGGCACGAAAGTGATCGTTTGTTAAGGTGAGACTTTTCGTCGTCTCGCGATTTATCGTTGTTCGAATATTGGATTTGTGGTTATTCGCTTTTTTTCTTTCTCTCTCGATATTTCGAATACATTAGGATATTTGTTTTTGTTGTTTCAGGGATAAAGCAAGAAGTACAGCTCGGATAACATGTAGAGTTTGTCTGGAGGATTTTCAGACAACTATAAATCTACTATCGGAACCACTAGATGTTTATAATGATTGGATTGATGCGTGTGAAAATGCTAATTAAATTGGCACAGAATGTATTTTAAAGCAAACTTTAAATGTCATCAAATACGACATTGAAATTTTGTTGATATACCAATAAACGAATAGTGTACAAATTGAGAATAACTGCACAAAATAGAAAGTATTGGAGCAGACTTTTAAGGAATAGAATTAACCAAGAATAAGCATTTCCAAAACAACCACCTTATTAGTATACAACAAGATGCTCACACAATAGTCTTGGACCAATTAAAAAAATATTTATTAATATTTTGAAATGTGTGATATCATTTTTATGATCAAGATAAACTTAAATTGATTAACTACTTGAACTGCAATAAAAAATAAAATTTAAAAAATGTCTTATCTGCAAAAGGAAATTGTAAAATCTAGAGCCAGAGGCTTACATGATCCAGCTGCTCTATCTTCAAGGTTAATGCAGCACAGAGGTACCGGCCAAAAAAGAGATTATGAACCAGTTTCATGGAATACCTACTTTGAAGAAAGAAAAACAGTTGATATAAATGGTAACACTTTTTATGTGTATTCACAAGGAAAAGAGGGACCTTTATTAGTATTATTACATGGTGGTGGATACAGTGCTCTAACATGGTCACAATTTACACAATCAATCATAAGTTTAGTTACTTGTCAAGTAATGGCAATTGACTTGCGTGGCCATGGAGGAACTACAACAAAAGATGATAATGACTTATCAATTGACACCTTGGCATCTGATGTAGCTAGCTTATTGGAATCCATCTCTAACAATCAACCAGTTATTGCAGTTGGCCATAGCTTGGGAGGTGCAATTGCAGTAAGAGCTGCACCATTAGTTCCAAATATAGTTGGTGTTGTTGTAATTGATGTTGTTGAGGGAACAGCAATTGATGCTCTTAGATCTATGCAAGGTTTTTTGCGCTCACGTCCATCATCATTTTCATCTATCTCCAAGGCAGTTGAATGGTGTGTGCGTAGTGGACAAATAAGAAATTTACATTCTGCTAAAGTTTCTGTTCCTGGACAAATAAAAAATGTGATTACTGGTACCTTGGGTGCAGATGATTTGGAATCTGAACCTCTGAATGATGCTAATGTAAATTCAACTCCAATTGGTGGACCAATGGGAACAATTATAGAAGGAGAATTGAGTGCTACACCTTCTGTACCTCAAGAAAGTAATATAGTTAAGTCAGACAAATATACCTGGAGGATTAATCTTGCTAAAACTGAACAGTATTGGAATGGATGGTTTAATGGATTGTCATCTGCTTTTTTGGAAATATCAGCTCCTAAAATGCTTCTCCTTGCTGGTGTAGATAGATTAGACAGAGAACTTACAGTTGGTCAAATGCAAGGGAAGTTCCAGTTGCAAGTATTGACAGCTTGTGGCCATGCAGTACAAGAAGATGCTCCTGAAAAAGTAGCTGAAGCAGTTGCTACTTTCTTAGTCAGACACAAATATGCAGAACCCACAGCTGATTTCACTTGGACTGTACCAGCTTGTTGAAAGTTTTTTTTTTCTTTAACGTTGATATCTGAATGTGCATTTTATTTTTCATCTTGTAAAGTCCCATAAACATTTTTTAAATAAGAATCGTGAATATATCTGTGTTCTTAAAAAATGTCTTGACAGCTATCTTGTGAAATAATTAAATTTCTAGAAGTAAAATATAAAATATTTGTGAAATTGAAATAATAATGATTTGCTCTAACAAATCTCTAACTTTTTCTCAAATAATAATACACTTTGCTTTTGTATAATATGCTCATGTTGAATAAAAAAATTTTTTTGCAAAATCATTTTTTCATTTTGTTGACACGAATATTTAGTTAGTACTATTTATAATACATGATAAAATAAACTATCCCACGTTCTATCTAAACTCTACAAGTATTACATCGATTTTTCATAATTATTAATTTTTATTTCAATACTCAAAAAAAAAATTTCTCGTCTTTATTTTGCTCGTATGTTTCTTCAATTCTTAAAAAGCGAGTTCCACAAAAATAATGATCCCGGATTATAGGAATCGTTTGTAAACAAAAAGCCAGATGCGTAGCTCTGCATGAGGGGGGGGGGGATAGACCAATGAGAGTAAACAAAAGCTCTAAAACAATTCGCCGAACAAAGGGGCTTTAATAATCAAGCGCATTGGGACGGCAAGGGATCAAAGGAGACGTGGAGAGAGCCCTACGGCGAATCGAGGCGTCTCGGGTTGTTGACCGATCCACGCTTACGAGGGCACATAGGCAGTTTACGAAACTACCTGCTGGCGCTCTAATGGGGAAAACAAAAGATTGGAGCGTCCAAGGCTCGACGGCAGATAAAGAAAGAGAGAGGTCGGGCTGCCTGCGGAAAGTAATAGGCTCGCTCTCCCGTTGAAGGCTCATCATCATCCCCCGCTCAAAATGGCGGCTGCCGAAGGCACGCCAGCAGCCAGCCCGTAAAACCAGCTGCTCTCTCGCTCCTCTGCGCCTCTATACATGTACACATCGGTGGACAGGGGGGGGGGGCCGCGCGTCAAAGTATGGGTGCAATTAAAAAAAGAGGAATCAGCAGCAGCGCCGGGCTACGGGGCAGCAGCTCTACTCGGCCAGGCCGGCGCGGCTGACACGCGCGGAAGCGACGTCGCCCCGACGACTCGGTTTTATATCGCCTCTCTCAAGGAGCGCAGGAGCAGCCGAGGGCAACCGGATCGCCAGCGGTGAAGCCGCGCAGCCCGGCAGCCGAGTAGTTTTGCTCTCTCTCTCCTGCCGGAGAAAGAGGGAGAGAGGCTGAAGGCGCGTGGGAGCGTACATATACAGTCTTACGGCGAGCAAGTAGCAGAGCAGCGCGCAGTTCTCTCGAACGACGAACTCCGCCGGCGGCCGTCGGCTCCCTTCTCTTCTGCCGCCTCTGGCTCTCCGTGTGTGCAGGTATACCTGTATATACGTGCAGGGGCTCGTGTAAGCGTGTGTCGGCGTGTGCGCGAGAGAGCAGTCGCCGCCACCGCCACCACCGCGAGCGCGAGAGAGAGGACAGGGACGCAATGGCACCCGCGAGCCCGGACTGCTGAGAGAGAGAGAGAGAGAGCGAGGCGCCGCTCTTGCCTGCAACTCCACCGGAGCCCGAGCCGCCGTTCCTGGCGATGCTGGCTGCCACCGCCACCTCCAGCCCCAACGACGCCCGGAGCCTCGGACCAGCTCGGCCCTCGACGCCCTGACCTGCGGACTCGAGCTGCAGCACACCCGAGCCCGCCTCTCCGAGCGCCTACTCTTCCTCCCTCTCGCACGCAATCTCTCTCTTTCTTTCTCTCTCTCGCTGTGTTTATACGCGCCAAGCCTATGGACTCTGCTGCTCTGTTGTCCTCCGTACTTGCGGATGTCCTTGTTGCCGTGCTCCCGGTTGTTATTAGGAGGTGAGCCCTGCCGGTGCTCCCGATCACTGCCAGCCGGGTTTTCCAGCTGAACCGACCGACCGCTCACGGTTTTACGCTGCTTCCCGTGCCCTGGCTTAAGCTCTTCTTTTAATATGCCAAGGTATTAAGTGCTTTATGGTTACGGGCTGTTGATTATTTGATCATCAGCTGGAAAACCCTTTTGTTTCAGTCAAACGATTTTATAGTTTATTCATAAATGTGGTTCAAGTGTGGTTACAATTCTAATGGAATGTTATTTGTTTTTTTGCAGTGCTGTGACCAGTGATAATGTCAAGTGGTACATTGTTAGTTCAAGGGATCATTTTGTGCATAATGAACAATTTTGATATATTGTCAAAGCAATATGTCCGATAATTTTGGTAATTTTATAACAAACATTAGTGATACTAATGTAGAGCAAGGATCAAAAGGAGACTCTTTTAAAGCTCCTGAAGGAGTTCCACCTGATCACAAAGCAATTCATTCTAAAGTTATGATGGAAGGCCATCAAACTGGTAACGATGAATGTTCTGAAGATTCTAATAATGACACCGCTGAAGGTGGGAAAACTAAAAAGGTAGCACCTATGCAACCTGATGATGTAGAAGAACTTAGAACTGAAGGATCAGCAGACGACATGGATTTAGATGAAACAATTGATGCACATATAGGTGTGAGAATGGAGACTGAAAGACGACATATCCAATCTCTTCCATCAGATGACAATGAGGAGGAAGAGGATGATATAGGAATAGATTCAGTTAATATATTAGATACATTACCTTTAGAAGGTAAATCACGATATATACTAAATTTAAAATTTTTTTATTATTTATGATAACATGATAAATATATGGTAACATTCTTTTTTTTAAGTTTCAAAAATATTTATTAAAATATATTTTGTTTTACTATAGGTGCACCTATAGAAGGCCAAGAAGTAACTGAAGCAGATCTACTAGGAAAGATGGATGATGATGAAGATGAAGATGAAAAATCCTTACCTCGTTCAAGTGAAGAAGATAGTATAGAAATTGGAAAAAGGCGTGCTGAAAAAGATGATGTGGAATCATCAAAGAAAAAACAGAAAAAAGACGAAAGTCATGAAAATCCTTCTGAAATAGAATCAAAAACAGACAAAAAGATGGCAAACATGAGGCGAAACATTCGAGAAGTGATGGATGAAACGCAGTTGGATGAGGCGACTCTTTCTGCGCAACGCCAGGAAATGGAGCGTCTTCGACGTGTTCAAGAACAACAGAGGATTATAAGAGAGGTACAATAATATAAACAACTCTTTATCATTTAAAACACTTATTGATTCTATTATTTTCATTTAAAATAATAATTAATTCATGTTACAGTCACAGGCTCGATTGCCTAGCTCAGTAATGTTAAAGGTAAACTCCGGTACAGCAGCTGGCACTCAAACGTTGGTTGGCCAGCAGGCAGGTGTTGGACCACGAAGACCGATCTCTGAGAATGCGACCGATCGCTGGGCACGAGGAGGCCGTGCTGGACAGGGCACCGCGACATCGATTTCACGAGTTCCAGGTCGTGCCGGTCAAACAAATGCCCTGCAGCAAAGAATTCGAATGATGACACCGTCAGTCAGCATATCACCGGTTGTGCCGAAGAAAGAACCAATTGAGCATCTTGAGTACTACACGGACTCAGACTTATCTGACGTTGAAGCCGAGATCGAGGAGGATATGTTGCACGAGAAACAAATGCAGCAAGCGCGTAAACTCGCAGGTGGGATTAAAACTGGTCAAAAACTTGCAAAGGGCAAAGACGTTGTCACAATATCGAGTTCGAGTGAAAGCTCTGATGATGATTGCATTGTCTTGAGCGATCCTAGCGAAGTCGAGGAAACTGACACCGAGGATGATCCTTCAAACTCTGGCATGCACACTAATGATCGTTATAATATTCCTGATGAGGATGGACGAGTTTTAGGTATTTTGTTTTCTTACTTTATTTTAACCTAATCCTTCTACTTATTGTAAAGACTATTGGTAATTGGCTTTGTTTGAATAGTGAACGTTGGTCATCCAGACGACGAGCCCGATGTATTTCTGGCGCCACAAGTGGCCCGTATCATCAAACCGCATCAAATTGGTGGCATTCGTTTCTTGTACGACAATATTGTTGAAAGTATTGAGAGGTACAAGACCAGTTCGGGTTTCGGCTGTATCTTAGCTCACAGTATGGGTTTAGGAAAAACTTTGCAAGTCGCCAGTTTCTGTGACATATTTTTTCGGTGCACAGGTGCTAAAACAGTTTTGTGCATAATGCCTATTAATACCCTACAAAACTGGTTAGCTGAATTTAACATGTGGCTGCCTTATGAAGATCCCAATAAACCAAAAGTGAGTTGATATTTTTTTTTTAATTTATAAAATAAAAGTATATATTTTTTATAACTTGATAAACTTTATTTTAAGGTCGATGAAAAGCCTAACGTGAAGGAAGAAAGCCATCAAAGCGAGTATCCTTATATGCCTCGGCATGATCCAGGAGGTCATCACCCGCCTAGCGGGGTACCAGAGAACAATCCCTACGCACCTCACTATGGTTATAATCAGAACATGGTTCCTCATTATGGTCAGAGTGGTGGAATGTACGACCCGCGTTACGGTTCAATGTACCCAGGCAGTGTTTATAATCCTATTAAGACTGAACCTTCTTGCCATCCACAACAAATGAATCCTAACATGAATGCTTACAGTATGAACCAGCGGGGTTTGCCCCAGTACAATCCAAGTTATCCTCCAAACTTACAACACCCACCTAATATGCAGCATCCACCAGGTATGCAGCCTCCACCAAGTATGCAGCATCCTCCAGGCATGCAGCATCCGTCTAATATGCAGCATCCACCTAACATGCAGCATCCATCTGCCATGCAGCATCTCCCAAATTATTCGGGTGTAGACCCAAATGCCCATTTGGCCGCTCATGGTATGAATCCTCCAACATCAGCCCAAATGTATCCCGGATACAATGTTAATCCTGTAAATTCTAATATGCCGTATCCAAATTATGGTAATCAATTGAGGCCCGATGGATCGAATATGCAAAAGACTGAGGGTATGCCTCAGGATCAAAAGCCAGGTGATAAACAAACGCAAGAATCAACGGGGGAGCCGAAAAAGGAGAACGAGGATACTAAAAAAGAAGATAAAGATAAGAAGGATGTGGTTAAAACGCCATTCAGTGTCGATGCGCCTGTTGATTTAGAAATTAGGCCCAGACATTTCAATTTGCACATATTGAACGACTCGCATAAGACAATGGCAGCGCGAGTTCGCGTGATAAGGGAGTGGCAGAAAGTCGGTGGAGTTTTGTTAATTGGCTACGAGTTGTACAGGCAGCTTTCTTTGAAAAAACCAAATAAAGCAAAACGAAAACGTGGACAACCTATGCCATTTAAAGATCCCACTATGGATGCTGAGGAGGAAGATAAGAATAAGCCACTTCTCGATGAAATGCACTCGGCATTAGTCAATCCAGGACCCGACCTTGTTATTTGCGACGAAGGACATCGTATTAAAAATTCCCACGCAAGCATAAGTTTGGCCTTAAAGCAGATGCGTACAAAACGACGTATTGTTCTTACAGGCTATCCTTTACAGAATAATTTGCTGGAATACTGGTGTATGGTGGATTTTGTAAGACCGAATTATTTAGGTAAGATACAATTTTGCCATTTTAGAAAAAATTTTTACTCGAAATTTGTTAAAATATAGTTTATTTTAACAAATTCATAAGCTAAAAAATACTTTTAAGTTAACACTATAAACGCTTGTTACAGGTACAAAAAGTGAATTTTGTAATATGTTTGAACGGCCGATTCAAAACGGTCAGTGTATAGACTCTACTCCACAAGATATAAGACTGATGCGGTACCGTGCTCACGTTCTTCACGCGTTGCTTGAAGGATTCGTACAACGTCGTTCACATTCCGTGCTTCAAGTATCTTTACCTCGCAAGGAAGAGTATATTCTTTTAGTTAGAATGACACCGTTTCAGCGCAAGCTTTATGACATTTTTATGAATCAAGTAGTGAAGACGAGAGCCGTGCCAAATCCTCTCAAAGCTTTTGCTGTATGTTGTAAGATTTGGAATCATCCCGACGTTTTATACCATTTTCTTAAAAAACGTCAAGCAAACGAAGAAGATGATTTGGATCTTGAAGAAACAATGGGTGATAAAACGCCAAATGCTGGTGGTGTAAAACGAGCTGGCAAAACTAGAGCGCCTAAAGGAGAAGGTAAAAAGGGCAAGAAAGCGGCTATGAAAAACAAAATGGGATTTGGCTCTGAAATGAACATGACAACCGGTTCTACAGAAAATTCCGAAATTGAAGCTCCAAAACAACAAGGCTATCAGAATTTCAATACAACAGGCCAACAACCAACTGTCTCTATGGCTTCTAATTCGACTTTTTCAAATACGGTAACTCAGGCTTCTTATAATCAACAGCAACAGCAGCCTACACATGCTGGATATCAAAATTATCCTAGTGGTGAATACGATTATTATGCCAATCAGAACCAGCAGACGCAACAAAAGTATCAACCGCCTGGAACTCAGAATTTGTCTCAGTATTCACAGAATCCCAGTTATTCCTCAGATAATCAGACACCTCAACAACAACAACAACAGCAGCAGCAACAACAACAGCAGCAGTACCAGCAGCAGCAACAACAGCAGCAACAACCGCAGCAGCAGTATCAAGGTCAACAACAAAACTATATGCCTGCAAGTGATGGTGCAGTTGTAGGAAGTGGAGGTCATTCCCAGAGGTTTCCTGGACCTTCATCTGGAAGCCAAAGTCAACCTATGACAGCCTCTGGAACAGCTGGAAACTTTCCACGTCCCAATTATCCTTATCAAGAACGTGACAGATCCTATCCATCAAATGTGAATTCGGCGTCGAATTACTCACAAATGCCGAATCAACAGCAGCAAACGAACTATCAGCCGCAAAATCAAACTACAGGCCAAGTGCCAATGTCAGATTATGCTTCGTACCCGCAGACAAATCAGAATCATCAAAACTTTAGTAATGCATCTGGTCAGCAAATACAAAGTAATAATATCAATTACCCAAGCAATGCTCAGCAACAAAATCAAAATTCGAGTGTTACAAATACTGCT
>JAPYYQ010001689.1:0-38598 GCA_030522585.1 Anagyrus pseudococci
AGAAAAAAAAAACAAGCTTCGTCGCTCATAATACCTGTTCTTTTTTCTCTCCAGCACTGTCACACTGCACTCCTTCTCCCACTCTTCCCCTTTTTTTTTTTATTCCGCATTGTCTCCCCGCGCCTCGTCCTTTCACTCTCTCAGCTCAGTAGTAGCGGCAGCGTCAGCGACGCTCGTTTTTTATTGTGTTACACACATCGTCGCGCGGCGGCATAAAAGCCCGCGGGACCCATTGGAATGAGAGCGAAAAAAGTGAGAGAGAGAGAGAGAGACTTGTCCCGGGGCCCGTGCAGTAGGTGTGAACGTAGTCAAATCACATCAGTTTTAAAGCGCGAAGGGCTCACGAAACACCCAATACTCCATTCTCACGCGCGCCCCCGCGCGACACACGTTTACGCCAACACTGTGTATATATACCTACACAGCCGCGCGCGATACACGTGTATGTACTTGGCTGCCTCAGGTGTACGCTGCGGGAATCTGTAAGAAAAAGACTGAGAGAGAGAGCTAGAACGGCGGACTTCCGGCGCCTGTTAAACGTCGCAGGCTCCCTTTGTTCTAGCCTCTCCCTCACTCGGGTAGTGAGAGCCTCTACATACGCAAGGTTGCCTACGCGATATGTATATATACGTATAGAGGATAACAGCAGGGATAAGTCCGTCTGCTGCCTCTCTGCTTTTTGCTCGCGCAGTCGCTTCGGGACATCTTTCGCGCCGGACCAACGACGATTCTCTCCCTCATCTCCCGCCCTCTCTCTCTTCTCGACGAGAGCGGACGCTGCGGACGCCTTGAGAAAGAGAGATTGATCTGCGACGATTTACGAGCTGAGCCCTTTCTGCGTACGCACGCATAACTTGGCGGCTTGCCTTTCTCTACTGCCTCGTCCCTCTCATCCCTGTACTCCTAATGCCATGGCGCTCTCTCTCTCTTGCTCACTTTCTTGCTTCGAGATTTTAAGCAAGGAATATAATAGGGAGGAACGACTCGTCTGGGCTCGTAAATAATTCGCAAAACTCGCTCGGGCTTTTTATCCCCGAGATTGCAGTGTAACGTCGTTTTGGGCAGGATTGATGCTAAGAATATTACCAGCAATCGCGGCCTTGGATTAATAACTTTCGAGAAGTGCTCCGGGTAGTTTTGACGACTTCTTTTTGCGCTCGGGAGTATCAAGAGGAGAGCTGCGTTTCTTCTTTCTTCATACGATGTAGAAATTTGAAATGAGACCGATGCCTGGTTAGGATTCTGATGTGGCTAATGATAATGTATCATCGTGTTCCGAGGAAAAAAAATTTTACGAGGATAGAGACGTCGGATTAATTTGAATGCTGTTTATTATAATGACGGAGGGGGGATTAGAGAAAATAGTTACGTATTGAAATTTGACAGTTTTCGCGTTGGAGGCGTGTATACTCTGTATGTCACACATTTGATGCCTTTGGAAAAGTCGGTCTGACGTAAGCGTGCTTGACATAAATCTTCAACTTAACAATCATAATTAGGCGTTTGAACTTCATTTTACGTTTCTCAACTTCCTCGTAGCCTTTCGAGCAAGAAAAAAAAAGAGACGGCAAAATTTCAAATTCAAATTAAAACCCACTTACTTGTCTACTCTTCAAAACAACTTACCTTCCAGTCTGGATTTAATTACTCCAAATTTAAAAAGTTACATGCCTCGTTTCGAGATACTTCGAGCATACTCCCCTTTAAACTCCAATTCAAGAACTATTTTCACCAAAAACCTTCAATATGTAACTGCCGAAGCAAAAAGAAGTTTCAAAAAAACTTTTTGCGTTTACGGGGCGCCGAAACGCATAACTATAAAGTAGCCCAACCCTGTAGACGCTCGTCCATGTGCACTTATCAACAAAAGACGCTGGGCTGTTGGGGAAGTCGGAATTTAATTGGTTAAATTAGCAAATTAGTCCGTCTCGGTGGCTGTAAGATCAAGCGAGCACGGCGTTACGCGTCCATTATGCACAGGCGCGAGATATTCGCTGCAATCAGTCGTCGGTGCATTAGTTGCCGTGTGCCCGCACATAAATATGACGCCTATACGTGTTACATGGAGTCCCGATCGACATACGTATATAGACGACAGCCTGTTTGTGTGTGTGTGTGTGTGTGTCAAGGGGGGGCTGCGGCAGGATAGGCGCGGGAAAAGGAGAGAGGGTGCGTAGACTCGGGGGTGCGCCCCGCGAGTTCCGCGACGATATGCTCAGTACAAGCGAGCGAGCGAGACGTACATGTAAGATCGCACCTACGCCAAGGGGCCTCGAAGAGAAGGGGGGAAGGAGCCGGCGACGGCAAGAGAGAGAGAAGCCGTGCGTGCATGCGTTTGTGTGTATATACGTGCGTAGGAAAGTGCAGCGCTCGAGAAAGGGAGCAATGACGCGAGAGCCGGTATAGCGCCGTCGGCGCGCCGGCAGCGCAGCGAGAGAAGGCGCGAGAAAGCGGGGTGGGAACGTGTGCAGCAGAGAGAGAGCCCCGCAACCTCGCTGCATGCACTTGGGGAGAGGGAGAAAAGTAAGGGGAGTGCACGCGGGCGCGTGTTACGTAGGTACGTGAGTGTGTGCGCGCCGCGGTGTACGGGGGCGGCAAGAGGGAGGTTGCGCCGAGCCAATGAGCGCGGCCCGATGACGGCGGCCATTTTAATGATCGGCCCCAAGGTAAACAAAGGGGGACTCGAGAGGGAAAAGCCGAGAGAATGACTGCATGTGCCACCCCGTCGTCGGCGTCGTACGACGTCAGCAGCGACGGCGCCGCCGGTATGCACGGTACAGTAACCCCTTTCTCGTGCACCTCGTGCATGTGTGCGCGTGTGTGTGGGGAGCCCCGCCGAGCTGGGGGAGGTGTAGAGGAGGAGGTGCGCTCTCACAGCGTCGCGGGGCAGAGGCAGGAGGAGGGAAAGGCGGCGTATGTGCAGAGCCGCTCGCGCGCCTCTGTGTGCATACACCCAGCCCCGGACGACGCCCTGCCCACGTGCACGTAGGGGTAGGGCTGCACCGACCAATCGTCGTCTGGGCTGCATCTCGCTCCGTCCCTCGGTGCCGGCGACCCCGTCAACGACGCCGACGACGACGACGACGATGACGCTGCCGATGATGATGATGATGATGAACCCCCCCCCACCCTCCCTTAGCTTCCTCTCTCCAACGCCTCTTTTCTCATACCCTCCCCTCCACTAACTCTCTCTCTCGCTCCCACGCGCCAGGGCGATTTTTTCTTGCGCACTTCCTTCTGTGCCTCTCCTCTATTACCAAGTGTCGCAGAGTCCCCCTTGCGGGTCATTCGCTCGTTCTCTCTTTCTCACTCTCTCGCGCGTTTCCTTTGTACTGCTGCACCTAACAACCCCCGCTAGTGCACATATTCTCGCTCCCAATTTCTTCACCTCTCCCAATATATCCAAGCTCTGCTGCTGCTGCTGCTGCGACAGCGAGTGTGATGTAACTCGGCCAACTTATATACATCGGCGCAGCAGCTGTCGTACACGCACTCTCCACTGCTCCTTCGCGCCTCTAGATCGGTCCTTCGCTCAATTTTCTCTCCTCCTCTGTGCTCGTCATAAGTGCACAGAAGCTCCACCGAGAGAGCTTACCGCCGCCGGGATATAAGCGTTATATAGGCGCTCGATGTTAGGGGCGGATCAATTAGTGAGATTCGCACATGTATGTGTCTGTATATGCCCGTGCGTGTTACAGGAGCGCGAGGAAAAAAAAACGGGGGTGGCACAACGGCAGTATGGGGAGATATGAAATGGAAGAAAGTCATTAAATCGCAACTTCTTTTTTTTTTCTTTATCCATTCGAAATCCCCGTGAACTTCCCTCCGCTTCCCTTCAGGACGAGTATACCTTGAGTGTAATTGGTAGAGGGATAGGAAAGAGAGAGTCCTGGGGATATGTGCTAGGACTATTTCGAATACGCTTGGCCTTTTCGCGAGAGTGTGCTTGTTAAGTTTTTGAAAAGTGCGGTATATAGCGGCGGGAGGTTCTGCTCCGCTGGGAAATGCGTGCAAATGACTTTTTTCGCTCCTTTTGGCTTGATTGATATTGTCTCGAAACGTGCGGGCGTGTCGAGGCGTCGAAATTAACACTTTCTGTTACGTTGGAGGGATTAATTTGGACGGAATAGGCTGGTTATTAAGCTTTTTTCCATTAGCTCGAATTATCTTGAAGAGCAGCGATGAATCAGTTTCACAATTCGCATACCTCTCTAGGTGATTATTTACAATATAAAAAAGGATCTTACTAACATCTTGAATTCCATTTACCGTGTCTAACTTATAATTCTCTCTATAACGCTTCGCATTAACCCAGAAATGAGAAACGGAGACAGCGAGAAGAGCGAATGAAAAAGAAAACGTTCACAAAACGTCGCTATAATTTTTGCGCTGCAGCATCTAGGCCGCGAGGCGCTCACACACGCACGTTGCAGTCGGTGAAAAATAAAGAGAAAAAAAAAGAAGAAGTAGAATGCAAAGAAGATAATCGAGCTCGGCATAAGTAAAAAAGAGAGGAGAACGAGCGCGAGGGAGAGCGACTCGTTGGACACACGCAGCCCCTCTCTCCGTCACAATGGCTAGCAGCAGCCCCTGTTTCAGCTCGCATTTTCCTCTTGGCTCTCTCTCTCTCTCATCATCAGCAAAGACTTCCTTTCTTTGCCGAGAAAAGGAACTTGACTCCTTTGGCTCTGTGTCGGGGACGACGACTTAGATGCCAATGTGCCGAGGTGTAAAGCGTGTGCAGTCGCACGCTATATCGCCCCAGCGCGCGTTTCCTTATTCTCTCCGCGAATCTTTTACCCTCCCCCATTCTCGGTCCGGCTACGTGCATGACTTGTCGCGAATCGTATATGAAGTTTCTGCGTTGACGAGCTGCGTTCCTCTCTGTTTTACATCTCTCTTTGATGAAGGTTTTCTACAAATTTTCGTTAAGTAAATTATAGAAACATCAGCCCTAAATCTCAATGAAATACAAGATGTGCTGCACAAAGAGAGACAAAAAAAAAATCAAGAACCGAAGCTCCGGAGCAAAGAGACGCGGGGGACTCGCCCATCCACGCCAGCACAATTTTCCCAAGCATCGAATCTTCAAGACGACAGTCCCTCCCCATTCATCGGCCGAACAATCGCGGCAATTAGGCAATAAGCTCGCAAAGCAGCCGAGCGACATTACATAAACGTCCGCGATTATTCGTATTGTATACACAAGAGAGAGAGAGAACGAAAAGCTCACAGCAGGTTCTATACCGCAGGATCGTATGTTCCCAAATCGAGTCTGCAGCCGAATCGGCCTGAATTCGCGGAATGCGAAATCGGGCTGACAATAGTTACCGGGGCGATCTCTCGCCGTAGCGATAAATATATACACGCACGCACACACGGAGAGGATCGGACGTCTCCTCGTCGCGGACGCGCGCGGCTTCCTTTTCGTTACCACCGCTCGGCGATACGTTCCGACAGCCAAATCGCGTGGAGAGAGACGGCGGAGGAGTATTCGCGTAAGTGGAACCTGCCCCGTGGATATTCAGTTTCGCTCTCGCGGTCCTGCTTCTTTTTTTTCGCTCTTTCCTTCTCGATTAAAATTCTATAAAGGAATTTTGTAGCGTGGACGTTGGATTTTATATTTATTTTGCTCGCGCGTTAATTATCAATATGTTACGACGTGTATATAATATTGGGGAAGAGGCGTGCTTGCGTCGCAAGTAGAGAGAACGTCGAAGGGAAAACGAGGGGGAAGGATTTATACGGAAAACGTCAGAGGCTCGAGGGGGAGGCAAGGCGCGCGGAGAGTTTACGGCGAAAGAAATTCAAGATGGCCGAGAAAAGATAGGCGGGGTGCGGCGGAGAGTGTATACATACGGCGGGAGAGCCGTGCTAGGTGAGCAAATATGCAGGAACGTCGGCGAGCGTACGGCGGCAGTGCGGCGTCTCGCGAAGTAGAACAAAGATTGATAGAACAAGCCCGGAATATGGAGAAACGAGAAATAGCCCAGAAGCCGGTAGAGAGAAACTCGCGAGAGGAAAGGAGCCCCTGGGCCGTAAACGAGAATGAGGGACAGTCGAGAAGGAGGAGAGGCCGAAAGACAATGAAGACGAAGACGAAGAGCCAAGTCGGCGAGGAGAAAGAGAGAGAGAGAGAGAGAGCAAAGGATGCAGTGGAGCCCGGCGAAGGAGAAGTGCGGTAGCTCTCCTCGAGGAAGGAAAGAAGGAGCGAGACGAACTGTCATCGGTGGCAATACATCGTCGCCTCGTATATACCTTGCTGCGTATATATATATACGCGGGCGCGCGCACTGACCGTAGCTGTTGCTGCTACTGCGCCGGACGGAGGGAAACGAGCCGGAGGAAGAGGAGAAGCGACGGAGGCCCGACGGATCGCGCAAACACGTGTTACGAACAACAGGTCCGTTGTGCCGGCAGCTCACACATCCTCCGCCTCTATACACCCCGTCTCGGCTCGATTCAAGCCCGTGTCCATGTGTGTGCATGCATACCAGCCAGGTAGTAGCGGTCCTGGATCAGCCTGGGGAAGACGCGGAGCGCGCGCGTGGAAAAAAGAGAAAAATGAAAAACAGCAGGCGAGTAGGTGGAGAAGCAGAGAGAGAGAGAGAGAGAGAGAGAGAGAGAGAGAGAGAGAGATAGCCCAGAGGGACACAAAGCCTTAGCTGGAACGGGTGAAAGAGGGGGAGTGGGGTGAGGAGAGGAACAAACGAGCCGTATTCGCCAAAAGCAGCCAACTCGAGAAGCGAAGAAAGAGAGAGAGAAGGAAGACTCTCGAGGAATCCGGACGCGCAGTACACGTACGTGTATGTATGCGTGTGCATGTGTATATATATATATACATAGGTAAAGGTGGACACAGGGGTCTCGAGACCCCCTGATCGTCCAAGCGACAACGACTGGGCCTTCTCTACCTTCTCGCCCGCTGCCGAGCGCAGGACGTGCGAATAAAAGGGGAGCCCGAAAATCCGGAGGAGACGGCAGCAACAGCAGCGTCCGCCGAAATTAGTAGCGTCAGCGAAACAAAAGTCCCTCGCTCTCCTCTCTCTCTCTCGGAGAGCCGGACCAAACGCACACACGGTTTAACCTGGGAGGTGAAGCTAAAAAAAAATAAATAAATGAATTTCAACGGATATAGTCGGGGCGAGTCGCGGGATTTTTCGCTCGATACATTTCCATACTACGGAAGAATGGGAGTGTACGCTCGAAGCAACACCTGAATGGCCGGGGAGGGACTTGCAGATTTTATTGCAAATCGGCCAACTGCTCGGGCCCGCTTGTTTCGCTCCTCTTACGTCCGATATGCGAAAAGGCTACCGAATCGATCCCAGCCTTTGTCTCGGACCAAACGAGCTGTACAGTTAGGACCTTCCTCCTCCCACCTTCTCCATTCGGCGCGTGCACTGCATTTGAAGCTGAAAAAAACGCCCGGGCATAATGCGCGATCCATTATTGCGTTATAAACTCGTCGATCTGCACATTCTGCTACGCGTCGAACTTCAAGGGAGCAGATGGAGCAGCTGGACACGAGTACCAGTCATATTTTATTAATTTCTTCGTATTCGGTGCCATAATGACTTCTCGATACGTGATTTACGGCCGGAGATATACCGGTATCTATAAGAATATCGCTCCTCTCTCTCTCGCGCGCACCCGTCTCTTTGCTAATTTCGCGTACACTTTTTCCCGCGGACTTTGCCGGCGCGCGTTTTTCGCGCAATTAATAAATCACCCAGCCTTGCTCGACTCCCTACACACACACACGTATATAAACTCCCAACATACACAGTTGCACATAACGCGAGTCTCTTTAATTCAGTGATCCAGTTCGGAAATCAAGGCTCTCACTCGACGCTTCAGGATTTATGGTCGTACGTCGTTCGCGACGACGGCGCATCATAAAAAAAAAGAAGGCGCGGAAAAACGCGCAGCGGTACGGCAGAGTTTTGCGCAATGTGCGCGCATGCACATATATACATTTTTACGCTTTCCATCGGGGCCTGCGCGCGGACGCACGGACAATTAAAATTTCCCGGCGTTCCTCTTAAATCACGCGCGCCTGCTCCGCTCGTCGTCGTCAGCTGCACAATAAACCTAGTTTTTTCAAATCGCCCATTTCACAATAGTCCAGCTCTCTCGTTCTTCGTGAAAATATAAGCCGGACGAAGGGGAGTATGCCCCCCCTTTAACGTATATCGGCTTTGCGCGTTTATCTACAAGGCATTTGTTCGGCGTGCTCTCTCTCTCTCTCTCTTTCTTGGCTCAGGCCGAACAGAGAACTTTCCTGTATTAAATTCCAATTTACCTTGTTCTCAGGGAGTTGCGAGTATGCCCTGTAGCGTGGGCCGCGCGTGTATGTGTGTAAACGCGGGGGGGTCGCCGCCGCTCGCCCGAGAGAGCGCAGGCTCTTTCTCCCCGCTATATACCGATCTCGCGCGCCGGCGCAACGGGGCCAAGGCTGGTCAGGTCGGGGGGGCCTGACGACATGCTGCCGTTAGGCTACTGCTACCGCTTGCTTTGCCAGCAGCTTGTTGTCTCGCTCTCTGTGCGCCATATACACGCTGTCTATAAAAGCGACGAGAGACACACTGTGCGCGAGAGAGGGATATACTCCTTTTAAGCGAGAGTCGAAAATTTCAGGAATTTTAAGACTCTTCGTTATTCTTTTTTTTATTTTCGCTGGACGGAATAGATCGTTGATTAGCTAATTTGCTTATCCTTTTAATTTTGAGTACAGCGATTGGCCTTTTTCTTCATCGTTGGCTTTCTTAGAATTTAGGTAATCGAATAGACGTTAAATCGAATGCTGCAAATGGAACTAATTTTCAGAACGAGTACTTTTTGCGACGACAAATCAAATAGAAACGGATTCCTTTATCGGATTTTGCGTTCCGTTATATTTATAAAGCCTCTGCTGCGTCTAAAAGTAAGTTTCTTAACAATTCCATTCTGTTCTAGTGACGGAAAAGGAATTGAAGCATATTTTTTTAAAAAAAAAGCGTAACCGACATTGCCAGCGAGTTAAGCAATTTCTGTCTTTTTCCTCTTACGTGTATTAAAAAAATCGGGACATCAAAGAGCGGTTGGATATCAAAGAAAAAAAATGTATGTATGTGTATATCCCACGTTCGATCTTTTCTCGATTGTGATCGGTATAAGTTTAGCACGACGATAAATTTGTGCGCATTCCAGTCACAGTCTATCCGGCTCACAATTATTATGACTAAAACTCGATGCACCACATCCAACACGTATAGGCCTGCATATAAATTTCGGAATGATTCAGTACGCTTGCGTAATCTTTAGACTCCAGAAGATCGAGATTTAAAGAGATCGGCAATAACCGATCACCGTGACAATTCGGAGGAGAAAGAAAAAAACTTGTCTAGATGACACGAGCGATAGAGAAAACGTGTTTCGGCAGATTTGTCGAGTCGAAAAATTCAAGTGTTACGCAATCTCGTGATTGAGTGACAAAATTTCCTCTTTTTTATCCTGCTCTCTTGCATCTTCCTGTTTGCACGCGTACGTGTGTGTGTAATTAAATGCGATTTTTTAAAACGATTTTTTTCTCCTTATTAATATTATTGACGCGTGCTCTATTTTATATAACTTATTAAATTTTCTAGATAAAGCGATAAAGCCTTGACGTTATTATTATGAGAAAGCGTTTATTGGGAAATTAATAAACCTATCAGCAGTAACCAAGATGGATTTGTATTTTCTAGAAGCAGAGAGAGAAAGAGAGAAGAACGTACAGCTACAAAGGCTCTCGTGGAAAGTTATATAAACCCCCGACGTACTCCCATGACAAAATTCTATTTAAAGCTTGAATAAACTTTTCAATATTAATCTACCAGGGCCAGCTCTTTACCATTCAATGCTAACCTCTTTGTAGAATTTCTTCGTTTTATCGCGGAAAATTGCATCATCGCCGTCGCCCATTGAACCTGTTCTTCTTGCGCACAAAGAAAGCCCTAACGACCGAGCAAAGATAATTGTTATAAAAAGCGCAAAATCTCTCGCGATTATTTCCTCAAAGGACACATCCTGTCCAACCTTCAAGCGATTCCCACCGGCACTTTTTTTCTGCAATTCACGCCTAAAAAGAAACGAGCAAGAGCCAAACGACGGAGATCGGCCAGGCCATTCCCACCCGAGAAGATCTAGGCCGAACAATGCATAAATCCATAATTTATGTACACACGATCTAGCGACGGTGGGGAGAAGGAGGAGGTGAGTAGCGCGGCGAAGCCGATAAATTAGTAACGCCGGCAAACGAATCGGCCGCAGCGAGAAAACGCACGCAGTTGCCCGCTCGCGTAAATCACAACGCGCGCGCGCGCGTATAGGCTCTCGATTTATGACCGCGGCCGGCGGATCTCGATATATCGATAGCCAGATGCGTGATCCAGTTGGATAATCGACGTCGTCGCCAAAGCGATTAGACCGGCCGATCGCTCGAGTTTCTTTTTTTTTCTCTCTCTCTATCTCGGCCCCGGTTATTGAGAGCCTGTACGTTGACTTGCCACGGCGCTTATGGGGGATATTTATGTGGAGGAGCGGCCAAGTTGATTGGCGAAACTACCATTTGAGAGCCGCTTTCGCGCCGATCGCTTACCGATCTCTCTCTCTCCCTCGGCCGCGAGTGAGCTCTCTTATGGAGTTATTGAATTATAAAGTCACGGCGTGCAAGGACTATTGAGCACGGGAGAAAGAGGGGATGCAGAGAAAAGGAAAGGATAAAAAAAAAGTTAATTTTCTCATTAGAGAAGGCTGAGGAGCGCGGCTTATGATGGATGCCTATCGAAGGGAAATTTAAGCGCATTAGAAAATCGACAGAGGCTCGTTGGCCAAAAATCGCGACTACGAAAGTATACAGCGCGTAAGGCAGATGACTAATGCTTTTGGAAGGGTGCGAGAGCGAGGAAAAAATGAGCGCGCGAGCGGAGGGAGGGGGGAGAATTTATTAGCCATTGTTGGATTGCTTATGTAGGTGCATCCACGGCTTCTTGCGCTTTCGGCCGATTATCAATTCACGCTCGCCGAGAGGCCCGGGCATAATTTATGCCTTTTGTCTCTCGTTATTAAAGCTAATGCTTTCGAAATGATCTATTCATCAGGAGAGGCTCTCTTTCTCTCTGGCTTACCCGGCGAAATCAATTTCCCGATCGATTATGACGTCACGACTCTCCTTCTTCTCTAACGCCGGGGATAGATACTTTCGTTCTCGCTCGGCGAAAGTAATTTCCCCGTTGAGATCGATCAAGCGTAGACGTATTGCTCGGACATGCCGGACCATACACACACACACGAATATCCGACGCTCTGCTCCGGAGCGACGAAAGCGAAAATTCGCGATAAGGCCGATGAAACTTTCATGGATTCCGTGAGTGGGAGGTGGAGGAGAGCAGCATTGTTGCGCAGCAACGACGGCCGGCTATCTCTATCTCTTTCTCCCAAGAGAGAGAGAGAGAGCTGTTTTTATCCCCGCGTTTTCATTGTCCTCTCGCTTGTGCGTGAATATTTACACGTACGGTCACCGTTTCTTTTTTTATATATATATATATATATTTCGCCGCTTGCCACACGTGTATCTCGGGAGACTAAGCACACGTTTCGTCAGTGAACGCAACTTTTTTGCGATCGATCATTTTAGCCGTATCGACTAGACTTCGGGATATTTGTTGAATGAGCCTCCATACCCGTGAGGACTGACCCGCTGGAGATTTATTACGCAAGCGGGTCTTGGGGGGTGAACGAAAAATCGTTTTATAATGAATGACGAAAAATGTAGCAACGAATCTGGGTGTATAATTGATATTATTTTATTTTAATATCCTTCGACTCGTGTCCGACATACATTGTGATTTTTATCTTTTTCCTTTTTTCTGTTGCAGGTGAGTTGCCGAGATTATCACTTTTGTACATCGCGTACACTACGTACACTGGCGCTCTTGTGAGGTTTGCGATGGCGTTTTAATTTATTCAATAATTTAGATCGAGATGATTGATAAAATTGTCTTGGACGAGAGTTGTTTGCCGTATAGGTACACTGATTTATTTCCGCGCTTGCATACGCTTATGCCGGCGCCGTACGCGGAGCTTTGAGATTTATTAATGGCTTATTAATTATCGCGCTCGTTTTCAATTAACATCAAGGAAGAATGGTTAATTGTTGCTACTTTGAGATTTATTTGCAATAGTCTTAGCGCGTTAGCACCTAATTTCACCTAGACTGTATAGCCGTAAAGTCAAGGTCTAATTCTGTTTTTAAAAAAAACGGCGTTGGCAAAAATTAAATGTCAATAATTCCCAGCTTAAACGTTAAATATACTATTAAGCATAATTAAAACTATATCGCATTGAAGAATTAGCTAACGAAAAAAAATGCCACGTGCTTCCTCGTGCCTATAATATCCGTTGTTCAACGAGAGCAGCCTTCAAAAAAGCGCTTTTTCCTCCCATTTTATGCTCTTCAAAAGATTTTAATTAAATAGCGTTTAGGTCCCCCTTAAAAACAAAAGCAAAAAATATGCAAAAAAAAAATGATCGATAAAAGCGTTAGCTCGCGGAACATTTTCGTTTGCACAAGGCAACCATGGCTCGCTGGACGTTCTCTCTTTCTCTCTTCGGTCTCCGGCAATTTTTGTTAATCGTCAGTTTGCCAGTCTAAAACTCTTTGCTCTACCA
Source organism: Anagyrus pseudococci (assembly GCA_030522585.1). NCBI lineage: Eukaryota > Metazoa > Arthropoda > Insecta > Hymenoptera > Encyrtidae > Anagyrus > Anagyrus pseudococci. The sequence continues at coordinate 12,694 of JAPYYQ010001689.1, forward strand.
TCCCCGGTTTTCCATCTCTCTCGCTCAGGTCGCGCGAGCGCTCGCTTGGCTCGTCAGTCTTTTTGCCAAGGCTTTTTCTCCCTCTCTCTCTCTTCTCGTACTCTACTTCTCGGCTCTCTCTCTCTCTCGCGTGTGCGCCGATGACTCGCGTATCTATTTCTCTTTGTTCCCCGGGCTTTTTCGTCGGCTTTCAGCTCCCATCCCAACCAACCACCCTCGCGTCCCTCCTGCCCATGCTCTCGCGTCTGCTCTCAGAGCGCTTGGACGCTTCCTCTGTTTTTCGTTCGCCAACCTCTGTAGCCCCATCTCTTTTACACTGTCCATTTTCTTTCCGCTCTCTCTCTCTCTCTCTCTCTCTCTCTCTCTCTGGCCGCTCTTTTTCGCGTCTTTGTCCGCTCGCTTATTTCTAATATGCCGGCAGTGCGCTGCTTTTGCCGTGACAAGCATTGGACGCTTGCTATGAGAATCTGATTTACAAAAGCCTGGGCACTTCGAAATGAATCTTTTTTTTTCTCTTTCATTTTTCATAATGTAAATTCAATCTTTTATTTTGCCTAATAGGTAAGTAGGTTAATTTTAGAAGCAGAATATAAATTAGATGCGATTGGATTCTTTTTTTAGTGCCACGTCTATTCTCGCATGATATTAAAGCGGTATTTAATATCACTAAAAATTTTTTCCCCGAGAGACATAAACTTACCACTGAAAATGATAATCATTAGGATAATGTGAATTTTATACGAAAGTATATGTGCGAGGAAAAGCGTCAACAAAGATATTAAAACGTGCAATTGTCTATATTAATCTGTAAATATACGCAGAATATTCCGGATAAAGTTTTTATTTCACAAAGTAAATCATTGGAGTAAGAGATATGTAAATAAGAGAATGAAAAATCAGCATTGATATATGAACAATGATCCAGCCGCGTACAGGATTGAAATAACTTATCTCCCATAATGAAAAGTCTTAATCAATACGGTAGGGTAAATAAATTCAACGATATTAACTTCCATCAAATCAATTCAAATTTTTTTTATTTTATGATACGACCTCACTTTACATAGATTAATATACGCATTTTTTCCGACTCTCATATTGTTAATCCTAAATTACATCATAAATTACGTCTACACCATTACCTCGATAAAAAAAACAACATAAACACTCTTTACAAACACCACCAGCCTTAAAGCAAAGTACAATCACGTACACGTATAGCGTTGGTATTATGAATGTCGAAGCTGCTATTACAATAGAAACTCCATACAGCGACGAACTTTTTCTTTATCCAGCGCCACTTCTTTTTTTTCGGTCCGACGCGGCGCCGCGTTACGAGCCACAAAACCGGCTCTATACAGCGAACAAACGCTTGCGATAAGCCCACGGGAGACAAGGTTGGAAAATGAGTAAAAACGCACAAAAATGCCTGCTAGCCGTCGGGACCCGAGCGTCTTAGAGCCCCCCCCCCCAAGTTTCCAACGTCGTAAAACAAGAGCGACATGTCGCAATAGCCAATGGCTGTCGCAGCGTCGCTCGTCGCTCGAGCTTACGGTGTATCACGCGGTTTTCCCTGCTATGCCATTGAGCAATAGCCACACGCGCGGGAGGTATCGAGAGAGATTATGACGTTGCCGGCGCCATTCGATCGGCCGATCGACGGCCGTTTTTCCCGTACGCACACGCATAAGAGATTTCTCTCGCGCGTGGCGACGTTATCGTCAACCGATCGCCGTGCGTATAGATCGTTACGTGGCATACTCTTGATGCTCGAGGGTAGGTCGTGTGGGATTTTAAATGGATGGCGAATTAGCCGGATAAATTGACGGGCGCGGCCTTTTTAAAAGGGGACATTCCCCTCTACATATAGCGCCTAACGAGAAAGTATTTTTACGCGCGGGAGGGGGGACTTGGGTTACATTCCGCGTGACTTCTTAGCGCGACGTGCGTTTGGGCTCGGGATTAGATGTGTGTGTGTGTGTGTGTGTGTGTGTGTGTGTGTGCTATGACATGATTTTAAAAGGTCGCGCGACCTTGGTTAATCGAATGGTGCGCGCCCTGGTGAACAGTGATTTTACAATGTAATTAGCGGTGCTGGTGCTTGTGAGACCAGCGGACTTGTGATGCGATTATTTCGGATGAATTGAAAAGAGGCGCGACCCGTTCGATATAGAATGTGACTTTTATGAGACGTTTCGTATCGACATTGTTATTTTAATGCCCACCGACACGTATTTCCCACTATATCATTTAACCCAAGTCGACTTAATAATCGCGACCCAGACCTTCGTTATGCGCGCTAGTGAAAAGAGAGCCGCGCCACGAAATCCGCAGGAATCGGCAGAGCTCTAACCGCAAAGCCGCAATAAAAGTAAAAGAAAAAAGTCGAAAGGGAAGAGGTGGGAGAGAATATAAGAGGTATACACGGCATCTAATGCAATAATTGGCCTGCGAGAAACGACAAAAGCCGGTTATTTCCGAAGCGGTTGAATTTTCGGGGCGCGATTGCCATATATCCCAGAGTCTTGGGCGCATCGCAACAGAGAGAGAGAAAGAGAGCCCTCGGATAATCGCTGCGCCCGACGTCCAACTGCAACCGGCCTCTCCGTCCGTATGCATGTATACATATATACGCGAACGGTACATCATTCGAGACTGCTGGGGTAAGGAAACGGGCAGAAAGAGAGAGAGAAAGAGTTTGGCTGGAATCCGAAAATAGGTTGGGATTGTTAGCGGAGCGCGAACCACGCGAGTCCTTATTAGCGACGACGAAATTTCGAAACGAGCCGCTGCACCGATAGCTTCCACGAAAGATCGGTACGAGCTCTTTCCCTCTCTTTTTCTCTCTTTCTGGATTATTAAGAGCCAAGCTAATTCTCACGTGCGCACGAGAGCGCATCATTGGCTCTACATGTACGCCCACTCGCCATAGCTCAGGCTCTCCAGGGTCGTCGTGCTTCTGCATAAATGCATGCGCGCACGTATGGGGCTTATGCACGGCGAGGGGGAGTAGTGACACACACGCTGGATTAGGAATGGAATGGAAAGGAGGGGAGGAGGTGTAGGGCGTTCGACCGGTAATTTTCGTTTTATTACCATTTCTCGAGTCCACTGCAGAGGAGGGGGGAGGGCGAAATTTAAACGATCTACCGCGGTAGAAAATCGGTAGCTAGGAACGCCGCCGCTCGTTCGCCGCGCCGACCGGTCCCGACGAAATGGCCGTTTTTACGGATGACCAAGCCCTTGGAGCGGTGAAAGGCAACGGAAGCGCGGCAGCGCTTATACGAGAAATCGAAATTCGCGGTTTCGCGCACTATACAATTTGAATGGTAGCCGGGTCCTTCTCCTAGGCGGTCTCACTCTCTCTCACTCTCCCGATTCTCCAGCGGCAAACGAAACGAAATAGTAACGGCGAGAACGAAAGAGAGGCCAGATCGCGGGCCGATACGTGTATACGAACACCGGTAAATAACAGAGAAGCTGCGCGCGTTGGCGCAGCCGGCTATAACGCGCTGCGGCCGATATTTAAACAAGCGAAAGCGCATCTCTCCCTTTCGCGAAGTGAGAGAGACAAGGGCGGAGAAGAAGGAATGGCCGGAGGAGTGTATCTGGCTTCTTTTTTACGAATCGGCAATCGACATGCAACTATACCACTGCGGAAAGCGAAAGAGAGAGGAAGAGACGTAGAGGGGGCCCTCGGGGGGTCCTACAGCCAGCCATTTCCAGTCGTCAAAATATACGTCTGAGCTTTGCCGAGCCCTTATACCTTCGTTTTACCCATTATCCGAGATTAGAGCGTCCCCCCACGGTACACGGTCGTTCCAAGAGAGCGAGCGCGCGCGGTAGCACACATACCGAATCGCTCGGAAGGACTGGTCTTTTGAAAAACCTGCGGATTGTTTATTATATGGCACTCCGTCGGCTTATACTACGCAGACCGGCAAAAACGTGAGAATGCAGACGTCGCGTATAGAAAGAGAAACGCCCCCTCCCACCCATCCCCCACCGTCGACTAAAAGAGAGTTCGTTGAGCTTGCGTTTGCTGCTGCTCACTCTCTTTTTCTATTTTTCGTGGCTTTGCGAGAGTCGCGCGCGCTTCAGACTGTTTTTGGGCTGAGGACCACGGCCTACATCGACCATAGGTCTGCACTCGGCATTTTGCGCAGTCTGCCATTAGACGCTGGAGAAAAAGAGAGAGAACTGAGCTTTTCATGCTTTTTTTACAGCGGGCGCGCACTGCGTTAGAGACGATCTTGCTGGATATATGACGCGCGCAGTTGCGAAAGAGACTGAGAGCCCACAGACCGGTATGAAATGCGTTTTATGAAACGCTGCTTTTTGTAATGCCATCATTCCGGCGATGCTCGCTTTGCTAATGCCGCGTTTTATTAATATCACTCGGACGATTTAAATAATCGTCGCGTTCGATAATTATATGGATTACAATTAATATTCATATATACAAGCGCACATTTCTGCTCGGCATTTTTCGAAATACACATATTTCTTTCTCGTTTTTGTTTTAACGCGCCGCGTTGGCCATCACCTCCTTATTACATTCGCCAAACAAGAATATATATTTATTCTAGCTCCACGCGCGTAATTCGACCTGTCAGTAGTGGTAAAAAAAAACAACGACGAAGCAGAAGAAACATCCCAGTAATTAAATACGCTGTACAAAAGGCCAGGAATTAAGAACCTTTTTATTCACACGCAAGGTGTGTAAGGTGCCATGTCAACAGAACGAATCAGCTTATAAAGGCAAAAAGCGAAAATGAGAGAGAGAGAGCGGGAGTGGGAGCAAAGGAAAGACCGGCATCAGCAGTAGGAAGAACAGCAGCAGCAGGCGCCAAAGGAACTCCTTTAAACGCGTGTAAGTCCGTGCGAGAAGCCTCGCGCCTCGGCTCAACAATATCGTTCGCCGCGTAATCAGACTTGAAAGCCGAAGCCGACTTCTGCAGTAGTGTCGGCGTGCGTATAGTTATATACAACAACGCCGAAATGCCGGGCAAACGATCCTCGATGTACGTCTCTCTGAAAACGCACTAGTTTACGCAGCTCGTCTATTGCCTCAAAAGAGAGAGAGAAAGACACGGGCTATAATTAAACGATCGCCGGGCGCGAGAGATCCTCCCGCTCGTCGTCGTCTGCAATTAAATATCGGCGCGCGTATGGCCGAGCGGGCGCGCGCGCGAAAAACGAGCCCGCGCGTCTCCTTGTCTTTCAGGGTCCCTGCTCTCTTGCAGCGGGCACACAGCATAGGGCATATAACAGACTATGACCGACGTGATTACAGGCCTCGGCTCGGATTAGAATCGCGAAATTGCCCCGTCGAGAGAGAGAGAGAGCGCACGCGACCACCACCACTTCCCCTTACACCCATTGCCGCGTAATTATCCCGAGACAGCTTCCCACTAGCAACCCCCCCCCCATAATACACCCCCACTTTTTTTTCGCTCCCATTTTCGTTTATTATTCGGCGTATCAGCCGGTGCTCGCTCGTTCAGTGCGCCGCCGCGAATTCGGACTTTACCCTCTCTCTCTCTCTCTTGCGATATACACTTGCGCGTCAGTTGGGCATTATTGCACCTGCTCGTGTCTGCTACTATACAGACATCACCCGAGGCTTAGCAGTAGTTTTTTTGAGTATTTAGAGTCCTTGGAATGGAGCAGCAATTGTTGCTTAGGAAAGGCGAGTTTTAATTAGGCCCACGGCGAGGTGGGTTGGGCAAGCTTCTCTCTCCCAGTTTTTTTGCGTTACACTCGATGCATTTAGATTCCGCGTGCCAACGCGAAATTCAACGTTTCCCAACGGCGCTCCCGTAGTGACAACTTCGCTGCTGGATTTTGGAATAGACGCGTTGTGCAAAGGAACTAGGGCTTAAATTAAATTTTGCATCTTCGTTACGACACGCCTGATGGCTGCATGGCGTGTACTTAGAAAACGATTAACATTTTTCGCGGAGTATTTGTGGAAAAAAGAGTCACAACTGAAGCGAGATATTGCACATAGTCAACCCAAGGCTTCTACAAAGTCAAAGAGTCTTGATAACGCCACGCTTCTCTCGTTATAAAAATAGATCGCGAATCGGTTAAGAATCCTCTCAGTCTCTACGTACCGGCATTCCAAAAACCGGTTTCCCCAATCTCCTTTAACCGAACATCCGCAACAAGGCTCTCTCTCGTCTATACAGCGCAATAACAGAAGTTCGATGAAAAAAAAACCAGAAGTCCCTCCATTCTCTACGAATATCAAACTCTCACTCGGCATTCGCGCGTGCATGTCTCCTGCGCATTGAAATCGCTCGGTAAGCCGATCCTCGCTATATAACAGCCACTCCACGCTCGCTTATACGAGTGCGTTAATCTCGTTTTCACGCTCTCCCGCGAGCAGTCCGTCTTTTTCTCGCCTCAACGTTGCAAGAGCCCGAAGATCGGTATTATATGCCTCGATGTATACTCGACGTGGGCGCGGCGCGACTTTCTCGCGCGGCTCTTTTACCATCGGCGCCGCTCGTTATGCGGAGAGCGCAGCGAGCGTCTGTCGCGGCTAAAAGGTATGCAAGGCGCTTATAACCAGCGGCGAAAGTGTAGAATCGCGTGCGCGCCGGCCGTGGTCTCAATCAATTAGCCGCGAGATCGCGTTTACCTCGCGGCGGCGTGCGCGCCGTGAGCGAGGAGAGGTTACGGAGGCAGATCGATCGCCCGCCACGATAGACCGGATTACGCGTGTAAATGTGGCATAATTAAATAATTAATGAGCGCGACCGTACGAAATCGGCATGGATCGATCGCGTGCGCTGCCGATCTCTGTCGGTTTCTCGCTTTTGAGAAGACGAAAAAGACGACGTTGCTGATGCGGAGAGGGGGGGTGATTAATTATCATCGAATTTCGGTCTATCGTGTAAAACGAGCGAGCGTTATGTAGATCAGAAATCGGATAGCGATATCGGCTCTCGACTCGTGTCCCGCCGTTCTGGAGAACGTTTGTTCTCCTTTCGTTCCTATGGCCGTTACATTTTTCTCCGCAGCGCGCGTCGAGCTCTGTAATCTCAATGATTCATGCTATCGTCCTAATATTTTAGCGATCGCATCGTAACCGAACTGTGCGAGAAGACAAATCGGCTATACGGCCAGGAGAACCACCTCCTTTCTCCGGCCTATACAGAACGCGCGTACGCGACAGATGAAAAATCCGGAGCGCGCGACTGCTAAAACATACATTCATTTCTATAATGAGCATAAATTTGCAATGAAAAATCATTGATTTACATTGGCCTCTCAATAATTCATTCCACCCCGCCGACAGATATAAATCTAAATCTCACTATTGTAGCAACTTTCACCGCGAGCGCGCGATACGCGCCCGAGTCTATACGACCACCCCTTCCCTCGACCAACGAAAAAAAAGAAAAATCCTCGCTAAATCCATAAATTATCAGGCTATCGACCCCCTTTAGAGAATATTATCCAATATTTATTTAGCGAACGGACCTACGAAAGAAATCGGCCGATCGGCCCTGGGATTACCATAATATCGGTGCACAGTTCAAGCAACAGCGCCAACAATAGAGGCCCCACAATGTAAATCCGAAGCCCGCACACTCGTGTTTATGCCAACGTAAACACACGTATATGATACCCAAACAGAAAATCAATTGACGCGAGGGAGTCAACAATGGCGCGAGTGTGCATTCCCATGTGAGACCGTCGAAAAGGCGGGCGTTCGTTAATTCCAGCACATAATACTCCCACATATCGGTGGTGGCCGGCTTATCTTATCGCGATCCCCGAAGCCTCTCGCCTCTTTTACGCGCGGTGGTCCCGCTGGCGCGCTTATTTTTTTCCCCCTCGCCCGCGCAATGGTCCGAGATAAGCCGGTCCGCGCGTATAGAGAGTCCGCGTCGTCGCCCGGTGGAATGCGCGTTGCCGGTCCGTCTCTATGGGTTCCTTGACTCCGCGTCGTCGTAAAGTCTCGCGTTTGAAGTCTTGTAGTGCGCGAGCGCGCGGGTAGAAAAGTGTCTTTTTCCGCTTATGCGCCACCCCTTCTCCTCTCGTCGTATGGCTCGTCTTCTCCTATATACGTACACCATAGACACTGCGGGCGAGTTACATGAGGCGGGCGCAGCTGCAGCGAGAAGAGAGCGGGCTATCAAATGGCCAGGCGAAATTACGAAGTTTTACTTCCTCTGATAAGAAGTAAAGATAGCGCGCGCGGAGGATATACCCAGGCCGTCTTAGAGGCGTTTTCTCCGTTTCTCCTGCCTTTCGCTTCTTTGCTCCTTCTTTTCTTCTCTTTCGAGATATTATTCGTTGCGTCAATAAGTCCGAGGGGAAGAGAGGGTGGGACGGCTTGAGATGATATTTGCCAGCGCGCCTATTACTTTTGTTATGCAAACGTTTGCGCAAATCATTGGCAAAAAAGGCCGGTACTCCGACTGTGTGCGTGCGCGCATGCGTAAACGTATGCAGATGGCTTTTTTGTCACGTCGTAAAAATATCGAGCACAAGTCCGCGCGCAGCGAGTCCGTGTAAATAACTCATTATGGAGAAATGAAGAGTTGCTGTCCTTCATGCATATATGTGCAAAACCTATTACCCATAAATCGAGACTATACACGTGCGCGCGCGTGTGTGTATACGTGCGTACGGCGGAAGGACCGTAGGAGGGTGGGGACCAGGGGGAGAGAAACATGACCGTAATAAGCGCGACAGCGATGAATAACAAATCGTTTCACCCGTTTAAAAGGAGCATCAATACACATATAGCCAAGCCGAAGAAACGAATCTCCGTATGGGGGAGAGAAAAAAAAGGAGAGTAATGGGGGGAGGGGGGCAGGGAGGAAAGGGAGAGTGAGAGAAGGACAAGAAGGGCCCGCGCGATTCTTATTCAAAAGATACACTTTCGAAGTGTAAGCACACGGGAAGCAGCTTCCTCGCGACGCGCCTACCGAACTCCGCCTCTTTCCCTCTCTCTCTGGTCGTTGCCGTTGTTTTTTCATACGAAATCCGAGGGCTCGGAAGTGGCTCGATTGCTTATGAATATATGATTAGAAGATACATACATACCCGCACAGAAGCTACACGGGATCGTTTTCTGCCTGCCGCTGCTCTCGTGTGTATGCTATATAGGCCCCGATTTCGAGAGACCACTCCCCGATATACCCGCTCTCTCTCGTGTATCCACGTGAGCCCAATACACCGTGCACATGCTCCTCTCGGGGTTCTTTTTTTTTTAAGCAGGCGCATATATACGATTTCGTACCTCATATACATACAGACCTGCAGAGCGAGAGTTACGAATAAAAGGCTTGGCCCGTTTAATTATGTAATCGACGGCTAATTAGTGGGGCTTGTGATGTGCAGGTGAGGAGCGAGAGAGAGAGAGAGAAAGAGTAGCGTGACTACTACTAGCTACTGAGGCTTATGAGCGCGAAACCTCCAAGTCTGAATGACCTGGAATTATGACTCTGCGGTTTGCTCGCGCTAGGCTCAGCTCTTTGTGATGCTGAGCACGATGAATTGGTGGAGTTTGAAAGTTTTGCGCCGGTGGTTTTCTGCCGAGAGAGAGAGAGGAGGCTCTCTCTGTGCTCGAAGATCGCTGTATAGGCGTCAAGATCTCTCTCCCTCTCTCTTTTTTTCACCTCTTTCGTTTTCCCTGCCTTCCTTCCTTTTTTTCTCGCTACTCTTGGGAAATTACGAAAATTTAATTAAAATTTTAATTAAGTGCTGCCACCGCCACCGACGACGCTGCTACTGCACTGCTTTTTGCCATAATTAAGGAGGATAATTGATTTTTGAGGGGATATTATGGGAATATTAGATTCTAATAAATTTCAAGCTTAACGAGCCTATGCTGCGTTTAAAAGAGGCGTGGGGTAATTCAGATATCATAAACGCGGCCTCTCTCTCTCTCTCTCGCGCGTTGATAAAAGTCGCGGAAAAGGGGAAGAAAAAAATTCGATGGCATTCGCCCCGACATTTTCCAGCGTTGTAAAACATTTATCGAAATTCTAATCGACACAGTCCAACACCCGTACACGCCTATATGCTCGACGGCTTCGGTCCCCTCTCTCTAACCACCAGACCTAAGAATCTCGTTTTACAAAAAAAAGAAAAGAGAAAAAAAAAGGAGGCGAAATTCATTCTTACATTTCTCCGAATATTATCGTCCTAGATAACGCGCGTTATTACGCGATAAAATCGCTGTTGAACACGACGTTTCGTACACCGACGAAAATAATATTTCACTAAGCCAGCGCGCGCGCGCGCGCGTAATCCACGTTGCTGGATCTCATACGGCGAAGGAGAGTATACAGTGCCGTGCGCGCTATATGATTTTCCACTTACTTCCTCTCCATACACGAGAATCCAGAGAATCAGGGCCGAGACTAATTTCCCGATTTTTCGCCAACATCGTGTGCTCCTCCCCTTTTTGCAATCTCTCGCATTAGTAGGCCGCGCCGAATACACACACACACATACAGAGGCAGAATACAGCGTAATGGAGCGTCCGCAGCAGAGGTTGCACGGGCCAGCGGAGAGTATACGGTACTCGCGGGCTCTGCTCACGCAGGCGAACCGGTAAATTCGCTGATTATTATTCGCCGCTGGTGTAGGGAAAATCGCGAGGGAGAGAAGGGGAGCGACTAATTGCGACTAATGGCCAAGAGAGAGAGATCGAGCGGTCTCCGCGAGGTCAAGCGCCGCTTGCCGTTTGCCGCACACTCGATTTCTCCGGGCGCTCGCGGGATATGCGCAACGCGAGAGTGTATATCATAGGCGACGACGCCCGCGCGGCAGGGACCGCTTTGTGTAATTTAGTTGTCCGCTGGCCAAGCAGTCCCTGCTTCGTCGCGCTGTGTTTCGCATATAGCTTGACAGTCGATAAGACACTCTCTCTCTCTCTCTCTCTCCCGCCGTAGTGCGGTTGTTTATTTTTATTTCATTTTTTTTTCTTGTCGTCTTTCTTTTCGGTGACAAGCGACTTGACAAACGATGTCTGGTGTATATATAAAGCTCGCGATCCGTTTTCTCGCTAAACGGATTTACTCGCTGGTTGGCGAATTTTCGTATATACCATAGCGGTTAACTCGGGCCCTGTTGTTCTACATGCGCGTGAATTATTTTACGAGCTCGCGCCCGGCGTACATTTAATAATGCACTTTTAAATTCAATTTTTGTTATTCCGAAAATATTACGCGTACCGTAGATTGCGGAAACCGGTTGGGCTCTCTCGCTCTGCCCCGTTTTCTATATACGCAAAATTTCGTACTGGTATTTCGAATGGTATCGAGAGTTAACCTGTATTTATCCGCGATAAACTCTATCATCTCTACTTGGATATTAACCACTAATTTACTTAATAATATTGAAAAATGTCAAAAATAAAAAAGGAGAAAATTGGAAAGCCGATCGGAAATTGCTCTATAAGTAATAGCACCGAAGCTGATTAGCAAGATTGAAATAAACTTTTGCTCTCTTTGTCTCCCATCTAATGGCGCGAAAGATCTTAAACTGCAGATTTAATGACAAGTAATTATCTGTATCTGATTATCAAGTTTTCCAATGGTCGTCGAATAAAATAAAAATAACGGCCCAACGTTATGAATCGAATCAAGTTGTAAACCTGATTGCCGAGGGTATGCGTATATGTATTGATTGACGCCTATAGAAAATGACGAAATTTACATTTTGTATTTAATCGAAAACTGTCAAAACAAGAAACGCACTCGAATACCCGTGTCATTACTTTGTTAAAGCGACATACGCGCTACCCTATTCCCCGCCTTATAAAGTGGCTATTATAAAATTTTTTCTCATCATTCACTTCATTATTAACTCTCCTGAAAAAAAAAAAACATTCACCGACAAAAAGTATTTACGAAACGCTCGATCCTGACAGTTCGAAATTTCGAAATCTCGAAAACAATGAAAAATCGGCTTACGAATATGCATGCCTGAATATATACAGACACAGGTACACGCGCACGCAGACACACACACACATATCTGCGCAGTCTAGATGCTTGGAGTGTATAGAGAAAGGGAGAGTGGGTTTATAACGAGCGCCAGTCACATGGGCTACACGCGATATTTTTCATCGCATTTACCTGCCAAAGTCGTTAGGCCGCGGTTAGATTGCGTTTTCTTATCTAATAATTTGTCAAGCGCGCCGATTGCCGCTCGATCGTATACACAGACACACATAGACGTGCACAAACGTTTCACGAGCGCAGCCGATCGGCAAAAACTTTCTAATGAGCGCAAACGTTGAACAGCTGAAAAAGATCGAGAGGGAGAGGGAGAGCAATAGCTTAAGAGTGAAGAGGGGCGAGTAGTGTATGTGTGTGTGTGTACGGGGGCCTAGCGCGAATATCGGCAAAGTACCGTTATTTATTGTATTTGAGCACGCGCTGCATTTATTTTATGATTTATCGGCTCCGCGCGCGCTTGTCTCTTAGCCGGCGATAAATTACCGGGGCCGGGCTCTCTCTCTCTCTCTCTTTCTCTTTCTATATCTACGCGAGTGTTAAGCGGCGCAAAGCGTTGGCCGTACCTCCTGATTAATAAAACCTTTAATAAACCGGCACGATCGAATTAATTCGCCAGACGAAAGAGAGTCTCATTCCCACTGTGAGTTATTCCGGCCTATCCTCCGCGGGCTTTTGTTGCAAGCCGCGCTTGGTCAGCAGCCTCCCCTGGGTCGGCTTTCGCCTCGGAGATGCGGTTGTACGAATAATAGATAAAGAACTTACTAAGTTATTGCGGAAGAAGTGCGCGAGGACGAGAGTCGTCGTAGTAGGGTGACACAGCGAGGGAGAGCGGGAGAAGGAATCGGGAGCAAAAGAAACGACGAGGCGCTGCATTACCGGGAGAGGACGCCTCTCGTGACTACAATGCGCGCCGGACAGGATTTTCCGTGGCTAACTTTCTCCTCTCTCTCTCTCTCGCTCGTGTGTACAAGCCGAAACTCGGCTAATGCCAAATCATAATCTATACCCTTCTCTTGCTAGTCCTCCCCCCAGGGCCTTTGCTGTTCCCATGCAACGGAGCGAGAGAGAGAGAGAGAGAGAGAGAGTGAGTGATTCTCATTATTCGAGAGAGAGAGAGAGAGAGAGAGAGAGAGACTCGTCCTGGAGTTTTCCTCGCGGGAATGTAATGTTCGCTACGCAAAAGCCGCGCCTTCTGGCTTTTCTCTTCTCGCGAGCTTGTAACGCTTTCGAGAAATGGAAAATGATGTACTCTGGTTTTTTTTTAAACGGCTGCTGCTGTGCAGGCTGCTTTTTTTCAAGTTCGCACAGTCTGATCGATGAATGTACTTTACCGGCTGTTTTTGCCTGGATAGTGTGCCGCTTAATGAGTGAACCTTGTGTGATCGTGGCTGAGATATAACGAAGGTGTGCCTTGTTTATTTAGTTTTTTTTCTCTCTCTTTTTTTAAGAGGAAACCTAAGAGAATGATACTGCTAAGTAAACGTTTTTGAAGTGTATGGACGCCGGATTGAATGTAGACCGGATTTGTGAGCGTATGCACGTTGAATAGATACAGAGGGAACTCTTATTTTTAGTCGTATGGGGGTATTGTTTGGATACTAATTAAATTTACATTTTTCAGCAAGAAATTTCGTTTGCTTTTATAGCGAGCGAGATATACTGTTTATTGCTCTCGATATAGCGTATACGTGCAACTATATAGGCTCAAGTTTTTTTTACCCATTTTAATTGTAACGAAAATATTCCACTGGAATTCACGAGAAATGTCTATATAAGGAAACGCGTATATTGGAGCTCCAAATCAATCGATCATACGCGAACAAGTAGAGGGTGAAATTCCTTCTCGATTTCGGCGGAGAAATAAACTTTTTCGCGAATAATAAAATCCATAAACATAATTCTAACGTAAAAATCGCTTGAAATAATAGCTTAACCTTGCCTACCGACAAAAGCAATAGAACAATGGAGGGGCCTGCACTTTTAACAAAAAAAAATCAAGTGATTTATACCACTTCATCCTTGGATTTCCAGGCTGTAAGAAGCCCTAAGCCCGAATTAATCCAGCACTTAACACTTCTCAAAACCAACTGAACCCCAAAGTTCCCCCCCCCTTCCCCAATTTTCCTCCCTTAAACTCCAATAACCCCATCAAAAGCTCGAAGTACCATCGCGCACAGCGCCGTCCATTCACCCAGAGAAAGAGCCCTGTGGACACGAAAAGCCAAGAGGAAAATTCCTAGCCGTAATACCGGATCTCTCTTTCTCCGGCTCTTGTCAACGCCGAAACTCTTGGTATATAATATCGAGCGCGTATAATTGCATCCACGCGTGCGTCAAAACTCAGCGGGGTCCCTTAACGGCAGCTGCGAGTGTATATACCGCGGTGAATTCCCCCGTCGTCGGCTGCGCGCGCTCTCCACTTGAATTATGACACGCAGAGTGAGAGAGAGAGAGAGCCCCGTGGGCCGCAAAGTCGGCCAGTTTCGAGCAGAAGGAGGGGGAGGGGGGTCAGACCGAGCGTGTGATATCATTCCGCATGAGTCACGCTCATTGACGCTTGCGGCCCCGCGCACACCTATACACACACCGATCGCTCGACTGATATACATATACGTATACACGGGGACTGGGTGGTTATGCCGCGAGACAATGGGAACAGAAGGAGAGAAAGAGAGACCAGGCGCTACACTCCACCTCGGCTCAATAGGCGCGCTCTTTCTCTCTCTTTCGCCGCTGTCGTAGTCTTGTGCGTGTGTATATCTGTTACGGGCTGCTCTCTATAGCGATTGCTTCAATTATGTCACCCGGCGTTATTTCCCCCCTGCCCCCGTCTGCAGACCCTTCGAATTGCACGCCCGAATGATATTGATGATCTCAATTTTGGAAAATCGTGTCGAGGAGAGCCTTTCTTTGTTATACCCGGCCTATTCGTCATTCGCGCTCTATGCCTCGGCGACTTTTATTACTCGACCGAGAAGATCGCGTTCGATGATTTTTACACTTGCGATTCAATAATCGCGGCTTTCTTTCTCTCTTTCTATCGATGCCATATCGATTTCGATAATTGTGCACCCAATTGAAATTTTTAATTGTATATTGAGACAAGTGTTAAAACCCAGTGTTGACTACACTACCACCGTGCCTTAGAAAGTAGCACCAAAATATCATCATCACCATTTCCTCATCCACTTGCAGAAACCTCAGGAAGACGACTCGTCTCGCCAGCAAGACACACACACGCTCATCTCACCCAATAAAAATGCTCTTTCCCTCGGTGCCGGTACATTAACGTTTTCACCGAGCTTACGGCCTTATTTATTAACTACGTACCATCGCAGTAAAGTCACTTTTACTTTTCGCCACATCGTCGTCGCGGGCCCCTGCAAAAAATCAAGCTCAATGCGCATAATATTCCTCGCTGGCTGCGTCGACGGCGCACACGATTCGCCCAAAGCTCCAACTCTCTCACGCGAGAGTCCTCCGCGCGGTTGTACATAACGCGCTTGTATTACGGAGGCGCATGTATAAGAAAGGCTCAATCAACGTCAGCGACGAGTGGCGTTTCGTTTCCCTCTCCTATCTTTAACCCCCTCCCCCCTCACTCCCTACCGCTCTCTCTCTCTCTCTCTCTCTCTCTCTCTCTCTCTCTCTCTCTCTCTCTCGGTTTTTATCTACTTATATACCGCGCGCACCTCCCTATACATCTTTATTTCTCTTAATCTGTCTCCTCGGCCGCTATTTTTGCCAGCTGCTCGCACACACACACACACACATACACAGCGTGCTCTCTTACACCCCTCCCGTGTGCCCCCCACCTCCTACGTCGCTCTTCTTTCTTATCCATGGGCCTGCCGGCGCGTATATACCCTCGTTACTCCGGCATTTTTTCGGCTCTCTCTCTCTCTCGCGAGCATCGTCGTCTTCTCTCCTTCGGAGGCGCGCGCGCGCGCCGAGAGCTCTCTGGGCGTGCGAGAAAAAAGTCGCTGTCGACAGGAGAGAGAGAGAGAAGAAGGAAGAGAGGCTGCTGCTGCGGCTGCTCTTTTTGCCGCCGCACTCGTGAATCGCACTGTTAACATCGCGCGCCGCCTTTGATTAAGAAGCGAGGAATCTGGAAAAGAAACGCGTACAAACTCGCTCATTGTGCTTTTTTCGGATCGCTTTGCTCTCTCTCTCTCTCTCGTTCTCTCTGTCTTTTCGGACGCCACTGCCTTATACTACCACCTCCTTCCTTCCTCTTCTTCTTCTTCTCTTCACCCTTGTACGGATACACGACTCTCGCGCATGTCCCGCTGTCGCGCCCTTGTCGCGAGGGAGCCGCGGATACACACACTCGCCCTAAGAGAGAGGAATTACTCGCTCGCGTCTTTCTCTTCCCCCCCCCCCCACCTACCGCCCTCGCCCCATCCATCGCCTCCCTCTGCTGACCCCCCGGTTTTGCTCTTTCCTCAGAGTTTTCTTTGTTATTAGCGAACGCGACCGCGCTCACATAAATCGTAGGCCTGTTACCGCGCTCGTGCTTTTTTCCCCCCTCTATACTTCTTTCTCTCGAGAGAGAAGCGATGGAGAAAGGTAGAAGATCCTTTTTTCGTTTGATCGGTTGAGCAGCGATCGGTATGCTTTTAAAGCTGAAACGCGTGCTTTCGAGGTGTTTTTCTGAAACGTTAATTTCCCCTCCGATGTTTTATTCGTTTTTTTTTTTTTATTATTTCTTTCCTTTTTTCTTTTAATTTCGCGATATCTATGCCTTTGAAACGATGCGCCATCGATGATATCGTCTACCCGAGATTTTCTCAATCAAAGCCAGATATAGGGTATATCTTGTCCATAAGAAAACGCCGGCAAAGCACAATCATGCCATCAATAACGCAATTGTAGCAACAATTAAAGAGGCCACATAATATCAGCCGTAAAAAGAAGTCACTGCGAAATATCGACGTACGCATATATCGAAAGCCCAGGATTTACAATGCGCCGAAGGATCGGAGATCTAACGAAAAAAAAAAAATATAATTCCCCATTTCCTCGGATGGGGGGGTCGAAACAATCATCCACTAAATAACGGGCGAAGGTGATAGTGTCAAGTCATTAAACGGCCAAGACAACTCTCGCGGCTCTTTTTCTGGCGCGGAGAGCTTTCCCAATATCCCCATGCGCGCGATCGCGCTTATGTCTACGTGTCTTATCCTTTCTCGCTATCGAGCGCCCGGCGTTGCTGCCGCGGCGTACAACAATGAAGAATCCAGGCCTACCATACGCGTATGCGCGCCGGGGAGAACACGCGCCGCGATTCTATATAAGCGCATGCAGCCGCGTTATAAATTCTCCTCCGAGTCTCACCGCTGGATCTCCCTGTCCTCCCCCCCCCCTCTATACTGCGTTTGTATGCGGAGGGGAAGGAGTCACGCGTTATTTATTAATCGACGGTTCTCGCGCGCGCGAACTATTTGTCGCCATTCCCACACGCGCGTCGTGTCGCCCGCTCGACTTACGTAATCGGTCCCGCTCGTATAGGATCGTTGCCTCGTGTAGATATATAGGTGTAGGTGCGTTTGCATGCGCTGCTGCCTATATTGCACGGGTGAATGGGAGCGGAGAAACGAACGATCTCGCGTGCGAGAGTGAGCTTTAGCTAACCGAATTTCCCCGGCGAGCATTGACACTACAGCCAAATGGAGAAGTGTGTGTGTGGGTTGGAAGGTGTTGGAGATGCGGGCAACTTGATTACGCGGCTAGCCGAGAGACTTGGATTCGTGATACCTTGGCGCCGCACGGCTTTACTTTAAGCGCACCGAATGCTCGCGCTTGCAGTTGCATACGCTGAGGTATTGAGATAATTTTTATTTCTTATTCGTTTTGGAGTTCCAGCGTTATTTTTTTTCTTTTCTTATTAATAATTGATCGAGCTGAGAGATTCTTAGAGTGCCGGAGAAAAATCGGTTTGAAATTTTGGTATTACGTGTGGATTTCTGCATGGTTTCAAGATAAAGGCTTCGGCATGAACGTCTAGAATTCAATTACGTATGAAGAAACAAAACTGTTGGAAAGTCAAGTGAGACGGAGAAAGGTGTTTTAGTCGTTTGGCCCACCATAAATTATATAGAAAAGATCGGTAGTTAGATCGGCCGTTCAACCGCTCTATACTCGTACGCCGCGTAAAGCTACAAGTCAACCACCAAAACTAACACGAATAACGAAAATAAAACGTAAAAAGACAGTAAAAGTACGGAAGGAAAACTACATCTACGCAAAAACGCGCAATAAGACTCGATCGTATACGTATGACCGAAAAAAAAGGGGTAGAAAAGAAGCCACGCATCGCAGCAGCACCGTCGGCAGAAATCCACCAGCGAGGCAGCAACGGGCTGCAGCCCGTACGTGTATAAGTGCGTTCGCTCTCCAAAGCCTCGCCCACGCCCTTCGGCTACAAGAGCCGTGTGCGCTCGGCGTAATTCATATTGCGCGCTCTGTGAGATCGCGAGAGCCGAGCGCGCGCCGGCATAGTCAACGCCAGCGGCGTAAGAAGTGTGGAAGGGGGGCAGAGGCCGGTCCGGAAGAATCTGGGACAGCGAGAGAGCGCGCGGGGGCGCGCAACTCGGCCAATAAATCCCGGCATTATCGATATCGCGCGCCGCGGCTCCGAAAGAGAGAGGGAGGGAGGCCGATAGAGAGCTGGCGATTAGTTCCCTCGGCCACCGGCACGCAGTATAGCCCTCTCCGCCGTTTGCCCCCCTAGCGGGAGACAAAGGCACGGAATCTCGCTGGGGCAAGCTCGGCTGGGCACACACATAGCCTATACGCTACTTGCGGCTAATTAAGGTTAAGTCCTTAGGCACGCGCGCGTACGAGGACGCTGCTGCTGCTTTCCGCGCGGCGCTTCTCTCTGATCCGAGTGCATCCGCGGCGACTCTCCTCCTTTCTTTCCTTCTCTCGCACATAGGGCTCTCTCTCGCTCGAGAGCGTGTACGACTCCGCCGATGTACCCCCCCCTCCTGCGTTATGGAGTATATTCCCATGGTGGAGCATACATAAGCGGCTGTGAGAAAGAACGATGGGTTTTTCTCTCTTTTGGAGAGTCCTATCCTCGCCTTTTCATTTTTCCTTTTTTTGGTCTTTGAGCCCAGGGGATACCGTCGCGGCTTTTTAATTTATGCGAGCTTGGTAATTAGCCAGAAAGTCGATATTGTTACGCGGAGGGAACTTTCGATTTTTGGCCAGGTGAGAGACGGCTCGTTACGCGTCGATTCATAAATCAAAAAAATAAGGAAGGGGAAAATTGCGGAACATGAACGCCGCGGCATAGCGTTAACCCCACCTCACCCTCGGCATTTATTGATTATTGGTGTAATGCTGGCAAATCTGAATTAAAGTGCATACTAAGCGCGGCTTTTGAAATAGAAATTTAATATAGGGGAATAGAAAAATAAATCTTTGCCTCGTTAATAAATTTTATTTACGAGCGAGGTAAATTTTGTTTTTAAACGTAGTTCATTTTTTGCGAGCTTTTATTTAAAAAAAAATCTGGTCAAACGAGAGGTAGGGCTGTGTGCAAATTTTTTTTCTTTTGGCGATTTCGAAGAAATGAAAAATTTCATTTACGCGGTAGCTCACTCTCTCGGCATTCAACAATGCAAATTAGTTTTTCCTTGGAAATAATTTGCACACCTTCGTTTTATTGTCTTAACACTTCTCAGTTTCTAGTTCAGCCCCGATAAATAATTAGATTTTAACGCAAGGTAACAAACACTGATTGTGCAGCCAGCATATTGGCTTTATCGCCTTGCTCGGGTAGTCATGTAGTCTTCGACATTTTTTTTCAGCCCCACGTTGTCAATTAATCTTATCTGATCAATTAATTTGATTTTTAATTGGATTCCCTTGCGAAATAAACAACAATAAAATATAAATCTTAGGAAAATATCTGATTAGTCATTTAGTGCCTTGCAAGACAGAAGCTTAAGCATTCTTAGCTTGCCTTGTTTTTTTTCAATTATTATCTCTATCCTTGATGTATGTTTCCAATAAAAAGACTCGAAACTCGGAAATAATCGGCTTTGTGAGATTATTTTTTTTCATCGCAATAAACAAACTCGTAATTTTCGACAATAAAAGCAACGAGTGCTTTGATTCATTCTCGCGCAAGCGCTCAAGATGTTTTCTTTTGCAACAAAAAACACACCTATATTATTGTTGTTTTCATATAGACACGCTGAGATTTATATTTACCCCACTTCTTGCTCAGCCGCCCAATAATAAAAGAATAAGCACGAATTAATTATTATTTATGTATTTAAAACAGGTCGAGCCTATATTTTCGTAGCAACAAATTTCGATCTTCTTATCCTTAGCGGCGATCTCAGTCGTCGATTCTATCTCGAGAGACACTAAAGCTTTCGAGTTTGGATTTTTTAGCCGAGAGAAAGTGAATTGAAATGAAGTATTCGTTAAACATTGGCCAGCTTCCTAGTCCCGCCGCTAAAATCGATCGCCCGATCGAGATTATATGCACTTTTTTTTCACTCGGGGCACTAAATTAAAATATTAAGCCCGCGCGCGCACGCTATATAGACTTCAAGTGAAATTAATAAATGATACGAGACACGTTAAAGCCGCGATTCCGCGAGAAAGAGAGAGAGAGAGACTTGTCTCGCTCGCGCGAGCGTATAAGCACGCTAGTGAAATTCTACATGCATATAAAAGGCTCTCGATGAAACGGAATTTCATTTCACATTCGTGTATATGTATACACGTATACACGTTTCGCCGGGGTGTATATCTGATAATAAAATACGAAGAGACTATCCAGTGTATAACTGTCAGCGAGAGACAATTTTATTATTCAATAAAGCCGAAAAATCGGCGCTGCTTGTTGCGCGCCAGCGCGAACTAATCGACGTAATCGAGAAAGACCCCGCGCTCTCTCTCGAGTAATCGATGAAAAACCAAAGGCGAGTTAGACTAGCTGAGCCAAGCGGCGCTCATATAAATCATACCTTACAAGTATATTACGTCTCGGGCGCTTTGCGTTTTTGCGCAAACCCTCGGCTAAGCACGAAGTCCGTATTATATCTATATACACACATAACACACCAGGGTGATCTTTGGCGCTCGCGCGCGCGGGATCGAGACAATGCACGCGATGTATCGACCTGAGGGGGGGGGGGGAAGCTTATCGGTCTTTACGAAGTCCTCCCACGGGATCGATCGAGGGACGTGGTTACGCAAGTCGGGCCCGCGCGAAAGCGCACACGCCTGGCTTGTATTCTTGCGGGCTTGTGTGTATATATATATATATACACAAGCGCGTGCTCGTGGTCCGGCTGATTTATCGGCAGGCTAACGCTGCTCGGGAGAGAAACTTCTACGCGCGGTGATTATCTTCGGGCGGGACCTGCTCTACTTTTTTTAACGCCGATGTAACTATACGATCCTGGGATTCATCTCCGTTTCTCTCTCTCTCTCTCTCTCTCTCTCTCTCTCTCTCTCTTCATCGATAACGAGCTGGAAAGTTTTGCGAAGTGACCTTCTTGCACTGGATTGATGAAGAGCTCGTTATTATTATTGAAAGTGTGCGGGGGAGGAGGAGGAGAGGGAAAAGAGTTATTGTGTATTCGGCCGTTTGTTCGAATTCATAAAGTCGGCCAATTATTTTGTCAATGGCGGGAGGCTCCTTTACTTCGGAGCTTCGATTAAGTAATTATTTCTAGAGACTCTTTGTTGTGCGTTGCGCCCGGCTGCGAGAAGAGAGGGGCGGGGGGCCTTATTGCGCGAGCCGTGCATATAAAAAGTTGGCGCGGCTCGAGGTGATTTATTGATGACGCTATCATTCTGGCGCTTATTGTTTTTTCGAATTGGATTATTATTGGTGTGTGTGTGTGTCTGTTGTGTGTTTCTTATAGAAGGAAAATATATCGTCGTTTGTGGTTAAACTCCCTCTCGGGGAATTTCAGGTCTTTTCTTTTTGTCTCTCATTGCGCGAACGTGCGTGGATTGAAAACTAATCTTATTTAAGGCATTTTCGATATTTTAATTAGAGAACGATTTTTATGGTCCGCTTGATTTATTCGAACTGATTATTATGCAAATGTTTCGAAATCTCGTTTGAGATAACGACGTTTTTCGAAAACAAGCGGCTTGACTATATTCGTATATACATACAGTGTAAGTCGATGCTATCATTCACACTTTGACAACTAAATAACTTGACATAGTTTTTTGATACAAATTGGGCTGCCTTCCCCCCTTATTTTTTTTAAATTGATTTACAAATGCGTTACGCAACGCAAAAGAAACGCGCAATTTTCTTTCTTCTCCAACTCGTATACGCGCCGAATTTTCCACCTGCGTAAAAGAAACAACGTATACCTATACGAGGTATGCGCGGGGACAGCCATTAGAAGAGAAAAAAAAGAAACATGTGCCATTGCAAAACCAGTAAAAATTCCCCTCAGCGTCAATCGACAGCTGTCCACCCGTGGCAACCGTCCTTACCATACATGTACACGAGCGACGACGCGTGCGTGCGATTTTTCAACCGAAACGAGAAAGAGAGAGAAAGAGAGAGAGAGCCGTCGATTAATCGCAGTATAGGCACAGGCGCAGCACAGCTCTGCCCCCCATAGATCTCGGATTCCGATTATGACACCTCGTTCGCGGAATTCCGCGCACTGCTGCTGCAAACAGAAAAATCACAACAAGCCCTGCTACATATATAGATGCCAATTGATTTCTACCGTTCGCAGCCGATTGAGTCGTTCCGAGCGATAAGCCACTTCTCTCTCTTTCTCTCTAGGCGCTGTCCCCTCGCAGCAGCTCCAATTAATTAATGACGCGCGCGCACGGCAAAGCGCGAGCTCGCGAATATTTCGATACGTATAGCCGTTATGTATAGTTTTATTTATATCCTTGCGACTTATCCGGCTGGCATGACAATCGATCCCGATCGCTTGGTGTTTCACACCCGCGATCGAAGCCGAGCGAGATTGACGAGGGACTGAAGCAGGTTGTGTGTGTGTGTGTGCGGAAGGGAGGGTTTCAAGATCGCGTGAATTTTTATACGTGTATACTTGGCGCGTCGTGTACGTTGTGGTTGATACGTGACGGACGAGGGTTTAGCTGGAGAGTGGTATTTCAAAATTATCGCGGTCTCGTTTATTTATCCAGAGAGTGAGAGAGAGAGAGAGAACCGGCGCTCGGCGGCGAAGTTGGGAAAGTCTCCCGAGAGGTATACCCGAGCTAATGGCCGGTAATGTACGCTCGATCGCTGAATTATTCCAGTCAAATATATCTCAATCGGCCGAGCGCCAGTCTCGTATATATAATTCACCGCACGAAAGTTCGCCAGGCGTCCTATACTGCCGGCTTGACGCGGCTAGATCGGAAAACCGAATTCTTTTCACACGAGCTCACGGAAAAATCACACGTGCATGAAGAGGGGGAAAAAAAAGAAAGCTCAGACTCATCGCGATTATATACATATTTAAAAAAGAAAAAATCAACGAACTTCCGTCACCGAAAAAAAAAGATTAAAATACGCTTGTCTCGGGAAGCGTGACGACTGGCTCGCTTCCTCCCTCGCCTTGCATTCGGTAAATGTCAGCTAAGCGGAGAGAATGGGGGGAAGGGACCTTTGGTGCCGCAGGGAAAAAAAACACACGCAGAGGCGGCGACGGCTTTTTTTCCTGTACAAGAGGCCACACGTCGTTTCGGTGTCTCCCGAGAACTCCCAAGAGAGATTTTCGCCATGCCCCGAAAGTGCATATATGCGCGATGCGTGCGCGCACGCGGCTGGAATTCAATTGGTTGGGCGCCGCCGCCGGCGGTGGTCACCACACACACGCGCGCGCGTTTGCCGTCAAGTTTTCTCGCTCTCCACTAAAAGAAAAAGAGAGAGAGAGCGCGCATGTTAACCCCGTCGGGGCCGATTGATTTCAACACACTCGCCCATAGCGCGCCGCTATTTTCTCTCCTTTCTTTCGTTTACTTCGACGATTGTGATTTTATCTCGGCTCTTGCACGCTAGACTGCGGGATATGGAGGAGAGGCCGAGCGTGTATACGTGTGAATTTAGCGCAAATACGAATAATTAGCCGGGTGACCTATGATGATGAGAATTTGCCGTGTGCGCGCCTGTAGCGATCGACGCGACGATCGGACGCCTGGATTTTTGCGAAACGTTGAGAAATGACAATTAGACGAAATGTAAAGCGCGAATTTGTGAGTCTGTATCAGGAATGTTTATAGCAGACACACACACAGACACAACAGTGTCGAATCTCCTCTCCATAATGCAGACTTAGCGATTAAACAAAGGTGAACGCTGGAGGGGAAGGTATAGAGGCTCGGTTGAAAACAATTGTCTTGCTTCTTATGGAAGATAGGCCGTTTAATTGAATTTGCAGAGGGAGTTACATGAGGTTGTGGGGGGGAGAGCGATATCGTGCGCGAAAAATCTAATGCCGGAAAACATTAATAATTTATGCAAAACGGAGAAAGCTTTGTAAAGAGCAATATGTGCGCGAGTAAGAGAGAAAGAGAAGAGTATCACGTCGTCTCTCTTTCTCTCTCTTGTACACGTGTGTGCTGGTAAATTTCATTCACGAATGCGCTCATTAGTGGAATTTTTGCGAAACGCCAGGACGGAAAGTAGGCTAAATGAAATTAGTCATTCCAAAAACGTGAACGTGCGGACTCATTATTATGCCTTGACCCCCCTCCCCCCTTCTACCTCTCTCGCTCCTGCAGCGTAACATATATCGCGCGCTTGCACGTTATCCGTACACATCCAACTGTAAGCTTTTGCTCCTCGGTACACTTAATTCAGCGAACCCCTTGGAAATTTAGCAGACGCAATTTTCGGACTAAGCTTCTCTCTCCAAAAGACTAAATTACGTCCGATCCTAAATTGAATTCTACGTATAGCATTATATTGCTCCATTTATATCCGATGAAAACGTTACTCCGGGAATTTTTCGAGTTGGCAAAAGGACTTGGCTGTCGGTGTATACACACTGCATTAGCGTTATACATTTACGAGCCGAACATATAGCATTAAACCGTCCAAGCGCCACTGTCGCGCGCGCGCGCCCGCTGCGGTAGAAAATCGGGCTTTACAATCGCAATTAAATAATTATCCGCGATCGAACACGAGTTAGCAATCTTACATTTTTGCCCCGGCAATTATAGACACCTGACTCTGTCTGTATATAGCCACAAGCGCAAAACGTATATACACACAGAGAAAGAGCCGGGCGCAACGACAGCGCGGCGAACACGATTTCTCGAATCAGATGTAATAAATTTTATATCTATTCCCCTCTCTCTATCCATTCCTCCTCGGGGCTAGAAGCGCGCAACAACTCGCGTCTCACACGTTTCCGTTATCGAAAATCATAGCCGAGTCCTAATATCTCAGTATACACATCCAAACAGCCGCGTGTCATCGTCCGCTTCTACACGAGCTCGTACATACGGCCAGAAACCAATATATATATACAATCGGCAGCTTATAAGACCTGCGTATAACACAAGCCAAGCCTCTCCTGCCCACAAATCTATATATCTAATCGCGTCAATTCATTCGGAAAATTAAAATACCAGCAGCGCCCGAGGCGTCGCTGACCTACACGACCGTAATCGCGTTGATTAGATACACAGGCGTTGGGGTGGGGAGAGAAGGATATTCACACGAAAGAGAGGGACCAGTCGTTCAAACAATGCCTCGACAAAAAAAGCTTAAAGCACTATTGATAAAATAAGGGAAAAAAACGTATACGAGGGACGTCGATGTAATCGAACCGCCCCCCTATGGTGATCGTACACTGAGAGAAAAAATTCGTTACAAGAACTGCCTATATTCCGTTGTCATTTCATTTGAAAGTAGACTTTCACATAAATACAGCTGATCTTATGG
>JAPYYQ010001690.1:0-29132 GCA_030522585.1 Anagyrus pseudococci
AAAATAGGGGTATTTTTTTTTTACAAAAAGACACGGTTCAGATAGTTAGATGGATGCTATCTCGCCTAGATTCGGCTCAGGATTTAATGGGTTAATAAGCACTTGCTGCTGCTGCACGAGCAAGGCCCCATTCAATTAAAAAGCAAAATCAAAGAAAAAGCCCGGGAAAATAATCAAAGGGAATATGTATATACCTGTTCCTCTGCACCTTCTTTCTTCTTTTATCTGAAAATCGCTTGAAATTCAGGCCCGGCATTTAGAACCCATTAATCCCGTCTAAACATTGATGTAACTTTCACGGCGTAGTCGCCGTTTAAGGCTCATCCCCCACCTTGGTTGATAGTAAAGAAAAAATTCATCAGTTTATCTCGGCTAATCAGAGAAGGCGGTGGTGGTGGTGGTGGTGAGAGTAAACGAGAAGAGGCCTCGAATGCTTCACAGGTTGCCTTGGTATACAGCCTGATCGTCGAGCAAAGCCAACCGACGTCGGAAAAATCAATCGATCCTCCGATCGATCGGTCTCTCTCCATGCCACCGCTGCCGGTACTTCTACCAGTACAACTGAAGTTAAGGGAAATCATCCCGAGCTCGAGGTATCCCTGCAGCTTCGAACCTGACGTTCACTTTCCTTCCGCGATTCCTTGGGGCTTAGCCTTGTGCAACCTGGTTCTACACACAGCGCGCGAAACTGCTCTCCACCAAGCTTTTATCGGTCTCGCGTCTCGTCCACGCGCAATTATCCTTGGTCTTACCATAAACACGTACACGCGCACACAAGTCCACATATTAGAGAGGCAGCTGGACTCTCTTATCCCTCTTCTCCCTTTCTTTCCAGGCGTGTGGGATTTATTGTTTTCACGGGCCGCGAGGCTTGGCAGGCATTAAAAAAGGTCTCTCTCTCTGTTTCGCGCAGCAGCAGCGTATACGCAGGAAATCTGAAATATCTCGGACACATCTCCCTCTCTTTCGACTTCACAGCCTTGAGCCCATCGGCACTTTCCATCTGCCGAGAGAGCCGCCGCCGAGCAAGCTCTCGCAGCAGCAGCAGTAAGATCGAATTACAATTTTTCCAAGGGGTTATTGTTCTCCTCGCTCCTTCTTTGCGCGCGCCCGCGCCCTTACGCCTTTTTACTAACGCGCGCATATAAACGTCGAGAGAAAGATAGAGAGGCGCGCGTACGCGCGTATAACCGAAGATCTGGTTTGCACTTAATTTATAGCCCTCTGCGCGTCTTGTGCCCTCCCCCCCCCCTACACCGCCGATAAAACGCCAGTCCAGCCTGACGCGTAATAAAACCATTGTTTAACGGATATATATCCGTGGTATTTCGCGAGAAATTGAATTTGAAATCGATTTGAATTTTTCTTCTTCCAAGCCTCCGATTAGAATTGAGAAGTTATATAAACTCGGCGGTGGGGGGAGCATGGGGGGGAGTGACTATGTGTACAGGGTATCTAATTGCCGGATCCCTCGGCTTATATAGTTGAGCTATCTCTTGCGCCGCTTGAGTGAAACGCAATTTCCAAGGAGTATAACGTACAAATTCGAGTACAAATATTCAATGGAAGATAAGCGGGCATTATCGGCGCCCATACGTCTCCTCGTATATCGGGTAAAGCTATATACGCATTTAATCCGTCTATACAGTACGTAAAATATTTTGCCAGCAAAAAAAAAAACACCAACAACACAATAACTTCGCGTCTAGTTTACACGGCAATATCCCCCGTTGTGTGTCGAGTCTGACTACTTTTACCACGGCTTATCCGGGCACTTCTTATTACGAATTCAATTACGGATGATTTCTCAGGGGCGCGAGGAGAGGAAATAGCCGGGCCCCGAGAGCGCACGAGAGCGCATCAAAATCCGAGACGCGCGCGGCTCTCGGAAATTGCCGGTGAAAGTTATCAGGGGGGGTGGAAGGGCCTGATTCGCCGCCGTGAGAAGCGTACGCGTGTGTGGCTTCTACTTGTCGATCGGTAAATCAACCGCGGGGGGGAATGGAGTGCCAAGCTGCCTCTTCTTCATCTTCTTCTACATCTACGATATATTTTCGGGAGAGAGAGGAGGTTGAGGGGGACAGAGGAAGAGGATAAAAAATTAATTGAGCCTAAATAGCGGCGTGCGCGCGCGGCCTTTCCTTTCCGCGGCTTTTACCCCGCACGGAGGTGTATGCATTGTGCGCTAAATCACGATGACACGCTACACGTTTCTGCGCTTGTACCTACACTGATTGCTCAAAAGCTCCGGTCTAATGTTATATCCCGAATTTTTCGGGACTCGTTATTTATCAAGCTCCGCCACGAACACGAGAGAGCCTTCGGAGCATTAGCGCGTAATCGGTAGCCCGACTCCTAATCGCGCATATATGCGCGAATAAAGCCCGCCGGGGAGGCGCTGCTGCTCGCCGGGGAAAAATAATCAGCAGGGTCGAATTAGAAATTCAAATTGAACCGAGAAAATTTTATTAGCTTTCACACTCCGTAAAGTCCCGCCGCGCGCGGGTTGGCTTTATACACGAGAGCGCAGCGCGCTGGGAGGATAAGGCATACACTCGCGGAATGAATTTCATTTCGTATAATAGCCGAGCTAAAGTAACGACGATTACACTTGGAGCTTGGAGCTTGTAGCAGCAGAGAAAGAGAGCCGATAGGTCCGAGAGAGCGAGATAGCGAAAGTGCCGATTCGCCAATAATAATAATAATAATAATATCGCGAGTATTACATATACAGAAGCGCGCGACACTTGCAAACAATCGTGTTTACAAATTACGTTAACAGTGTTTACCCTTGGCTAAGTTATACGCAAATACAATCACGCGGCTAAAGCAGGTGTATTGCAAAAGACGAGCGACATACAGCTGGCGCAGTGGGAAAAACAGTAAACGCCTCCACGGCCATCGAAAGGACCTTGATGCATCATTAAACAATACACAAGCGGCATGGATAAATAAAAAGCGAAGAAGAAAGAATAAAGAGAGCAGCAGCTTAACCCAGAGAGAGAGAGAGGGCTGCTGGCATTGCCGCAATGCAGGCTTGCATATTTCGGATACGAAGTTCTCCAGTAGAAGGAGGAGAAGAGGGGGAGATGGGAAGGAAGGACAAGCGCGCGATTTCCAGTCGGCCGCGACTGCGCTTGTGCGTTAAAGAGAGCGAGAGAAAGAGTGGGAGGGGGCTAGGGAGGTAAAGACAATGGGAGAAGTTGCCGCGCGGGATGCACAATGACTTCCGGCGACGTAATAACAATATTCGCGGGACGCTCGATTCGCGCGCCTGCGCGTCTTCCCATACGTCCTAGCGAGCATATCGCGCATACCTTGCCTCTATTCATTTTCTTCATTTTTTTTCTCTCTCCCTCTCCTTTACTCGTTCAGCTTATCTTGCATATCCAGCGCATTTGCAAGTGTAACGCACGAGGTTAATTCCAGGGAATCATGGTAACGAAGAGTATATAAATTAATTTGTTAAAAGCGCACGGGGATGGCGACGCACTGCCACCACCACTACTACTGCTCGATGTGATGGATCTACTTTGTCAAGGGGAGGGACGAGGGAAAACTAAATCGTTTCGCGGAAGGAAACTCCGGGCCTCGTTCGCCGAACAATTACGCGGAAATGCGAAAAATGCGGGGAAAACTAGATATTTGTACATCCCATATGATGATACACCTACGAATGTATATAAATAAGGATGTGATATACTTTTGCCATAATGATAAAGCAGCCTCGGGAGAAACGAAGGAAAGCACGAGCTCCTCTAGGTGAGTACGTACGCGCGTCTATCAGTACGAGAACGTGCTCGACTTGCTGGAACGAGAAAAACACAGTTTTCCGTCTATTTTTTTCCTTTCTCTCCTACTTTTTTATTACTTTACCTTTATTACAACAGTCGAGCGCGAGGAGAAAAAAAAAGTGAAGAAAAACGCTTGGACGCTGGTCGAACAAAAGAACAAGTTTTGCAAAACTATAATATTGACAACTCACTGTTACGATTTAGAACAAAGTCAAACAGAGCATTCCAGAATCGTATATCCCTTTTTCTCTCTCATTTCAATACCAGTTCTTCCCCCCCCCCTCACCCCCTGGTTGCCTTCACCAGCGTATGTAACGTCGTAAAACTACGCAGTCGGAAACATAATGAGCATCATAAAAGGCACCGACTTCCGATCGAAAATTGACGATATATACAGGCCACCAACACGGCGTATACGCTAAAGGCCGGGGGGGGGGGGGGTGTGGAGGAG
This sequence comes from Anagyrus pseudococci, assembly GCA_030522585.1. Taxonomy (NCBI): domain Eukaryota; kingdom Metazoa; phylum Arthropoda; class Insecta; order Hymenoptera; family Encyrtidae; genus Anagyrus; species Anagyrus pseudococci. Next base: position 4,246 of record JAPYYQ010001690.1, read on the forward strand.
CTCCATTAAAACGAAACGACATAATCAAAACGGATAGAGATCGCTAGTAAATCTTTAACTCGTTTGAGGCTCGGACATTAAAACGACATCCGCACGACCGATGGCAGATCATCTTCGCGAATCTGACCTAATAATCAGGCGTGTCTCTCTCGCTCTTTCTTATAAGCTTCTCGGCTGCGTCTCCAGAGAGAGAGAGGAGGTCGCGCGGCTAAGGACACGCGAAGGTGCGCCCTGCCGCCGATTAACCTACGTGACGCAAGAGAGAAAAAGACGGCGGGGCTGTCAGTTTTGGCGAGGACGGATGGGCCGGGCGCAATAATAACGATAACGACAACAAGCGCAACAAGAATAATCGGCGTTTTCGAGAGCAGGGGTTTGGTTTCCGGCTGGCCACGGTTCGATTGCAATTGCGCTTTTAATATTCAACGGACGATTGGCTCGTATACCGCTATACAGTGCCCCACCCCCACCCCCTCGCATATGACTTTTCCCCCTCCTCTCTCGCTCCCCGGATACATCAACGCGTGCACCTGATGGGGACATTATGTAATCGCGTGACGGACGGAATTAGGGATAATGGATTTTCGGCCCTGCGGACAAGGCGCGTATGGCGCACAGAGAGACAGACGGGCCGCGCCTTTGGTAAGCTCCTCGATAATACATTGGGATGCGAGAGCATGGCTTGCGCATTATTCTCTTAGCACTCGCTGCTGCTGCGCTTTGAAATTTTGACGAGCTTTCTCGCTGCTGCTGCTGCGCGGTCTCCAGCTTTGATTTTTCGAGCTTCACTGCCGGATACGCTCGAATTTTAAATAGACCCACACACACACACGCACACGAGCACGTGCACGCGTGGCACACTTGGGGACGGTTACGCTTCTATGTATATATACAGAGAGAGAGCCTGCTACGCGTTAGCTCTATTTCGGGTCTTAACAAACTCTCCTTCGTTTTGTCGTTTGAAAATAAATGTATGTCTTTCATGCACACAGCGAGATAGAGAGCGACACATACTCGCATGTAACACACGTGCAGGTATAAGTTTACACTCTCTGTCCTATGCGTTCGCTTTCAAGCCCTAACTCCAAATAAACGTATACTCGGTATTGAAATTTGAAGTTTCTTCCTTTACTTACGCGCGCGCGCGCTCGGCGCGTCTAGAGTCGGCGAAGTCAAGCTTGGCATTCGTCAATATGTACTCACCTGAAACAAAGAGAAAAGCGTGTGTTTAGTCGACTAGTAAGAGCCGGAACCTTCGGAGTGTAAGTCTCTAATTAAAAGCCTGTGTCTGTGTACGAAGCGCGCGCATAGACGCGCAAGGCTGCGACTTATTAAAGCGGCAGAAGCCAAAAATAAACGCTCAAGAAGAAGCAGCGTTGGGGGGGAGGGGAGAAAGGGCACAAGGTACTCCAATACTGCAAGAGGGTAGGGGGAAGCTCGTGAAATTCGCCAAGTGCCGGCCGGGTGGCAGCGAAAGAGAAAGAAGGGAGGGGAGAATAAAGCAGTTGCAGCTATATAGCGGCTCGAGAGATGGAGAGGAATCGATAGAAGCACTTTTTCCGCAATGCTGGGCTAACGCATTTTTATTTTTTTCAGATAAGCGGGAAAAAAAGGAGAAACAAGTTATATCGCGAGATCTTTTCTTTTTCTTAACTTCGCCAAATTTTCACGCAGCGGAGGATAACACGTGCTCCGAGTGCCAAACAGCTAGCGACCTTCCTCTCACTCTCGCGAACTGTTTAAAAGCGCGCTTTCGCGTTTGGCCTTTTTGAATTTTCGCAGGCGCGCGCGCGAAACTTGGGCTACTTACGCGTGCGAGGAAACGCACGTGTCGCTGTTTATTCAAATTCGACCCAGACGCGTGTGCCGAAGATCGGGCACGTGATTAGCATGGATAACGAAGCGGCGGCGAAGAAGAAAAAAAAGGGTATATACCGAGTGGATCGATGAAAAATCGGAACGATTGAATTTACTGTCTGCATAAAAATAAAGCTGCTTAGTCGATATATCTCATCGAATGTGCATATATATCGGTATATCTTTTTCACGGACAAGCGCGCGCGTTTATCCGGCGAATCGATCGTACCCACGACGTCGACGCTGCGGGTATAATGCCCTTTATGCCAATCTAATCGCTTTCCATTTCCATTTCACGCGCCCGAGCCTCGCCGGTGATAAGACAGTCACTTTGGAGGCTTTTATCACCATCGCGCGACACTAGGGTATAGAAACTCTCCCGGGAGTTTCAACTCTTTTTTTTTCTTTTTTGTACACTCAAAAGTCAGTTGAAAAGACACTCGCAGGAATGTTGAATTATTAATTCTATGCACGAGCTGCTCGAGCCGTTGTTCCACCAGCCCGAGTAGTAAGTCGAGACAGATGTTTTAATAGCTTTAGCTTTGTGTCTGACACGTTAGTGCACGAAAAGCAGCTTGAAAATCGCTGCTTCAAATAACAAGCTGAATACTTGATTACATTGTGCTTTTGGGTCTCTTGATTGCGAAAAAAAATAATTTTTAGAAAAATAAGCTTTTTGTAACGCCGTTTTGTTAAGCTCAATTTGGAACAATTACATTTTGATAAGTTTTACGAAAGTTATAAACAATGAAAAATTTTCTCCTTCGTCCAGGGTTACGCCTCTATACATGTACATTTACAATTCAACGATACAAAAGTTTTATTTATTTTCGTAACTGCGAGGACATGTATAGGCCCAGAGACAGCTTTAAACATTTAGCCGGCCAGAGCGTCCGAACGTAAAAGGGGCTAGAAGGAGAAGAGACCAAGGAAGAAAGAGAGAGGGAATGAGAGAGAGAGAGAGAGAAAGAAGGAGAAAGGGAGAGAGAATGCGAAGGCAGACTATACCGTTAATTTAATTTCAGCCGCGAGTCGCGGTTCCGCTCTCGAGGAGAACACCGATCGAAAATCCCTCTTCCGGACACGCTCCCTCGCTCAGACAGACGAAGAGAGAGAGAGAGAGAGAGAGAGAGAGAGAGAGAGAGAGAGAGAGAGAGAGAGAGGGCACGTGCCTCTATACACACTCTTCCGTCGGCTTGTCCCTTTTGTATGTTAAGTCCGACGTTCCTGCCTCGACGCGCCGAGAATTCAATCTCTTCTCCTCCCCCCCCCAATGCCGCCGCCACCTGCTCCCTATACCATTCGTGTCTTTTTTTTTTATAATTCGAGGCTATAGTGTTTTTCTTTGCGGATTCGTGCGTCGCTCGGGCGCTATGGAAGCGAGTAAACAGTCCTTTAATATCATCGAGCGAAATGTATTTCTTTTATCTCGTACCCCAACGCAATTACGCGAGACTCGGGTAAAAAGTATAGAACGAGGTAATAGCTCGATGTATGCGTCCTCTCCTTCCCCCTCTTCTCTATTTTCTCCTCATTTTTCTCAATAAAGCCACTTAACTAGGGGAATCGAGAAAAATGCCGGGTCCAATTACTTTGGAAAGTTCTCTTTTTTTTCTCTCTCTGTTATCCAAGTTTTTTTTTTCCAGTGCATAGGAAAGATGGTCGGGATGAGAAGGGAGTCGCGGCGGAGGAGAGAAAATCCATCTCGCGTTTATTCTATACCGATCAAACGAGCTCCTTCCCTCCCCCTCCGGTCGTAATCTTCCCTGTTCGCGGTCGCGCAAAGAAAAAAGAGCGTAATTCGCATCGTAATTACGAAAAAAGTAAATAGCCGGGAGGGAAAAGGATTTTTCCGAGAAACATAGGTACAAGCAGCGAGATATATCGGAGGCGGTAATGCGCTTCGGAAATAAATCATTCGCCGTTTAGAGCGAAGGCTACAACGGCTTCGTTCATATTGCTCTCGTTGATGAAATAAAGATTCTCCCCCCTTCCCCAGAGCGTGTTTACATTTATTGCGTCGAAATTTTATTTTTAATATTCGTGTGTACCTTCGAAGAGGCGAAAATAATGTAATTCATGAGGACGTAAACAATACAGCTGTTTAGATATTAAACTAGTTCATGCTGTTCATATTTGCGTAGGTCGCCTAAATATGCCGAGCCTTGTTAAACACGAACGTTCGATAACTAATCGCACAATTACGCGACTTTTAAATACACGTATTAATATATTTATTTTTCATATTTTTCTTTCCCAAAACCGCGATAGGTCGCTATCTTTTTTTACGCTAATTCACTAAATAAATAATTCGATTGATACTTTAAAAAAAGAGAGTTGGCTTAATCGTAAAATTAATGCTGAATAATTTGTCAAATATTAGATAATATTTAAATTGCTAATACTGCCATCTGTTTCTGTCGCTCAAGTTTCCAAACAAAAGGGAATTCAAATTTTTATTTAACCGCCGCTGGTAAAAAAGAAATTGTCAATTGTCAATGCGTCACGTGATTGCTGAAACGCCAGTGTACACCAATTGATTTGGCTGAGCAGACAGAAAATAAGTATCTCTCTCCCGACTGGAATAATAACAATAATAAAAAGATTATATTTATCAAGACTTACAAAGTGATAAGACAGTTGAATAATTGTCGAAAAAAGATAAAGCAAAGTAATTAATTAAACGTAGTGGAGAAAGAGCGAGTCTCAACCATCGCTTATGAATTGCGTAAAAGTATAAGCGTGCGTACCAAGTGTTATCTCATTCAGCCTTGGAACATACTTATATGTGGGATGACAGTGCAGACTTTGTCTTCAGCAAGCAACGGACTTAGGCAGTCGAACAGCAGACGAAGATGAGAAGCCACGTGTGAGAGACAGCGTCCGCGCCCGAGTGTTTTATTGAAAATTGTCGAGGTTTTGTGTTTGATTACTAGTCAAGCTGCTACAATGGGTGCCGTCGCAGCGACGTTTCTCGTCTTTCTCGGCTGCTGCTCTAATTTGGTCTTTCTCGAACTGTTGATGAAGTGAGTCCTTCTTTTCGCAACTGCGACGATATTATATTGTGCAAAAAGCTAACCTAAAATTTCTAACCTGCAGTCGAACGGAATTGTTGTTGTCTTTTACTTATCTCTCACGCATACCATCCTACATAGAAAATAATTTTCCTTGTCAATTACCTTGTGTTCAAATATTGTAAACGTCAAGTTTTTTTTGCAAATAATTTGTTTCTCGGTCGATATATTAAAAAAAAAGTATAATAAACTAATTTTTTCAACGACGAATATTGCGAATTTGAAAATTGTCATAAATAAATTTTCAGGGAAGACCCAGGCGGCGGCAACTTGGTGACATTCGCTCAGTTTTTATTCATCGCTATCGATGGCTTTATTTTCACGCACAAGTTCGGCACTGTGCGGCCGAGCGCGCCGCTTAATAAATACATAATTTTAGTGGTGCTATTTTTCGCATCGAGCGTATTGAACAATTACGCTTTCAACTTCAACATACCAATGCCTCTTCACATGATATTCAGATCGGTAGGTAAAACAACGCCTTACCCGTCGCTCTTAACGACCAAGCCAGGCTAATGCGACTCTATTTATAGGGTTCTCTGATCGCCAACATGGTAATGGGCATAATAATATTGAAAAAGAAATACACGTTCGACAAGTATCTGTCGGTGTTCATGATAACCTTGGGTGTGGCTATTTGCACCATTGTGAGCGGCAAAGACGTCAAGTCGACAGTGCCGGTCACAGCCGACTCCGTGCCAACGACGTTCTGGACGGACTTCTTCTGGTGGGCCATTGGCATTACAATTTTAACCGTAGCCTTGTTCATCTCGGCCAGAATGGGCATTTATCAGGAGACCTTATTCTCCACGTATGGAAAGAATCCAAGAGAAGCATTGTATTATTCGGTAAGTCTCGTTTTATCAGTTATAGAAAGATTAAATCGTGCGTTAAGCATAACTAAAAAACACTTAATTTGTGTTTCTTTCCAGCATCTATTGCCGCTGCCGTTCTTCGTTTTTTTGACGCAAAATTTATGGGAGCACTCGGTGATAGCGACCAATTCGCCTAAACTTGCTCTTCCTGTTTTGGGCCTCGCCGCCCCGAGGATGATAGTTTACTTAATTGGAAACGTGCTTACGCAGTATCCTTTTTATTATTTAACCAGCGATTATAATTTTCGAGTTGAATCAATATCAGCAAGAAAAAAAAAATATTTGAGAATTTTTGTGTTTCCTTAACGAAATGATACAGATGGCTGTGCGTTGGATCGGTGTTTACTTTGACAACTGAGTGCGCCTCTCTGACTGTGACCTTGATACTGACGCTTCGAAAGTTCTTGTCTCTCATTTTCTCCATTATTTACTTCAAAAATCCATTTACGCTTTATCACTGGGTCGGAACAGTACTGGTTTTCGCCGGTACCATTCTATTTACCGAAGTAATCCAGAAGGCCTTGAAATCGGCGCCCGAGAGCAAGAAAACGAAGAAGAAGCAGTGAGCTATATTTTCTCAAAAAGCAATTTTCTATAAGATTAATTAAAAAAAAACACACACTTCTTTTTACAATCACAACAATTCGTTATCAATGGCCAGCCTACTTGTCCACCTGATTCCCTACATACGCATTTTCCTTTTTCCTTCCAACCAAGCAGAAAGGAAACTAGTCTAATAATCGAAGAACCGTGAAAACCGGTTCAATCAGCTACCGTGCCGTTATCACTACAACAGACGGGGCACAGCCTATCGTCGCCGTTTCCCCAAAAATTTTCAATAAAAGCAGGTGTGTGTGTGTGCCTTATCTCGGGCCAGGCGTAATCTCTGCTAAGCCGCGAGCGAGCTAAGCGCACAGATGCGCAGACAGATCGAGCCTTCTAATTGCTCCCACGGCGAACGCACAACCTCGTCCCTCGCCTACACTAATCAGCCTCGCCCCACCACTGTTAGTGTGTGTGTAACCGTTGCGTGTGTGAAGGCGCGCCCGAGCTGCGTCACTATATTCAGCGAGCGCTGCTGCTTTTACGAGGATACCCCGGTTAGAAATTCTATAGCTGCAACGTCGGCACTGACGTAGGCTCATGCCTACTACACGCGATAACGTTCTGAATGACGCTTTTTATCGCAGCCAGTGGAATGTCTTGGATGCCTGATTTTCTGGATTTTCTTTATTTTTTATTATATTTTTTCTCGAGAAAATTGATGATACAGTTGGTTGTCTGGAACGGGGTTTATTTGACTGATCGAGACTGATGATTTCGTGGAAACTGTTGGAAAACTGATGCTGTCAAAAGTTGAGATAGACTTTTATCACGTTGGAGACAAGTAAAGAGGCTGTAAACTGTTACGGTTTTACCATTGATGTCACGTTCAAAGTTATTATAAGAAACTCGAGTGAGATAAGCCTCGACTTTCGCGATTGTTATTTTAGTAGTTTAAAAAAAATTTTGTCGTAAAATGGATACAAAAATTATCTTTCGCCAATTGATAATAATCAACAAGCTAATTATTTTTAGTGATAGTGGCAAAATGTCGGTAACTTTTTTTCTTTACGTTTGTTTAGAGTTTCAAATTTCAAAGAATCATTCAACCATTACAGTTTGTGGTTACCAGTGAAGCATGTCAGGTTCTGAGCATGCTATTGAAAACAAGACAATAAACGAAAAATCAACTTTAAATTAGTCAGAAATTGTACTTCAGTTTGCTTATTCAAACATTTACTTAAATACAAAAGTGTTATAAAATAATCATTATGAAATACAAATTTGTTCTGGAAAAAAAAGACAAAAGCGAGAAAAAATCAAAGAAATGCAGTAATTTGTGTGCAATCTTTTGTGGAAACACAAACACCTTCAACGCGTATATTCTTACGCGCGATTAGATTTAGCGAAGCTTTAAATACCCGTGAGATCATGCTGCTTCTGCGCACAGCTATTCTACGCTAAGAAGGAAGGAATCTCTCGCTCTTTAAAAGAAATGAAGCTCATTTGCGGTAACGATATTTAATTTGCTAATTTTTTTTATTCGATTAACGTTTGATTTGTTATGCTAATTTACCATCGCGTATTATAAACTACGTATTTTCAATTTGTACATCTGCAACTTGTAGTTGCAAGCTGTAATATATAGAGGACTTTAATTTTAATTGGTCGTGTAATGTCAGCCAATTAAATTATATTATCGAGAGAAAGGACAGGTGTAGTAAAAGATTACAAATGTGCAAAATCGAAAGAAATAGTGCTTATAAATTACAAATTACCACAGTACGTAATATAATAGAGAAAAAGTCAACAGTATTTGTAAACTTTTTATTAATCGAAAATATTTACTGTATTTGAGTGGTAATATTTTTAGATTTTACGGTTTTGTGTTATCTTACATATACTTGATGTGCATATTTCAATACAAGGTTTTTTCGTGCTTGCCCTTTTTGTGGTAATCTCAACTTCGTCAACGCCTTTCCTAAACTGTGAAGAAGGAGAGCCGCCTATGGAGTTGCGAGTCAAGAACTGCACTAAATCCCCCTGTCGCTTACGCAGAGGCACCAACGTTAGCGCCGAATGGGACTTTACCGTGCGTAAGTATAACAACAAGTGTTGCTACTTACAATTACAACGAGAGAAAACATAAACGACAACTCTATCATTAAAAAATCCACAGCCGAAAACACGTCAACACTGACGCCAAAACTTCGCTGGGGTTACATGCCCAGCCGAATAAACAGCGTGTACGATTTCCCCCAGGAGGACGCGTGCGACACCCTGAAGGACTCGAGCTGTCCACTGGAGGCCGGCGATAACGCGACTTACATGCTGGAGATGCCGATCGACAAGCAGTATCCACCATTACCACTGGCCATTGAGTTTTCCTTCACCGACGACAACGACAACGTCGTTCTCTGCTTCCAGCTGAAAGGCAGAGTAGTCTAGGGCGTTCCTCTTTCCTCCCGGGGCAACGCTTGGAGCAATGCTCGCGAATGGACGAGGAGCGAGCGAGCGAGAAGGGAGACGACCCTACGCCGACGAGAGAGAAAGAGGAGGAGATCGAAGAGCGAAAGGGCCGGATGTGGGCTTGAAAATCGGTCTCGCTCACCTGGCTCGCAACGACGGGAAACGTTATAATTGTGTGCGCGCGCGCGGCCTCTCCCTCCCCAGCAGCTACAGCGACGAATAGACCGAGAACGAACTACGTCCGAGAGAAGCGCCTGATCCTCTTCGCGTTTAATCGAGCGCGATGAGACAGAACCAGCTCCTCTGCTGCCGCTGATGCAGCTGCTGCTATACGCGCGCGCGACGCTCCGCTGCATCGATATCGAGACCGCGAGCAGGCTACTTGTCTTCCAGCTTCGGCTCTTTTATCTCCCTCCCGTCTCTCTTAGCCTGTACCCGCTTAACTTATATCGCTATTCCATTACTCGATTCGCTCCTCTTTGCGGTGTAAACTGTATAAGCCAGCCGACAAAGGAACACCTCGCGAGCTCCTCCAGCAGCGCCAAATTTTTCAAGAGAACCGGAGCTTTCTAATAATATTTGTACACCGACGACAAGTCTTTTCACGTATTATTTTAGCGGCGACTACGATGCCTCGAAACCCTTTTTCTTTCATCTTCTGTAAATTTGTGAACTTTCCGAATATAAATATCGTCCAGTAAACATACACGAGTCCTAAAGTTTTTGTTTTTCATGAATAAAAGAAAAGTTGCCGCAAGCGGGCTCGGGAAATTCTTTTTATTTTTCGCCGGCAAATGTGGCAGCTGCCCCCCCCCCGATTCCCGCCTTCCCCACATCCACCGAATGTAGAACTAGAAAGTCAAAGTATACAATTAATTAAATATTTTACGATGTAAGACGAAAGTTATCAACATTTTCATGTGAAAGCCTGAATATTGCAGAGAAAATGATTATGCCGCCTATAACGATACACAGCCCGAACATACACACAGGCACGCACATTGGACAATCTCTATTTCTTTTTCTCAATCTTTAGCTCTCTGTGCCAACTTAAGCAAGGCCATAAATTATAAAATTTGAAAAGTAGTCCAGACATTTATTCAACTTTAATAATCCTTTTGCGGTAATCCATTTTATAAGCAGAGTAAAAGCTCTGCTCTGCTGAAAGAGGGTCACACACACACGAGAAAGGACGTCACTATGGACACAAAAAGAAAAACTCTCTCTGGAGCCCGAGCTGCTGCTGGCTATACCAACGGAATAAATAAGAACGAGCGCCGCAAGGATTAAAATTGAGCTTGGCAAGCGTGCGAGTAATTTACAGTGGCGATCGAGAAAGACCGATACTCCAATAAATTTCGATCCTTTCACGACTCTCTGTGTGTGCGTGCGCGCCTCTGCGTTTCGGGTTCGCAAACAAGCATCTCTGCGCGCGCGAGCGAGCGAAACCTTTTCACCAAGGCATCAATCCATCGCGTGTGTACGTGAGGCAGGAGAGTCTTTGGGCCATTTTCCGTTCCAGCAGTCCGTAAAAACGAAAGCGCGCGCGCGCGCGAGCAAAATCAATGAACAAACCCGCGCCTGTATGGAGAGAAAGAGAGAAGGAGCATTTGGCAAGTAAACGATTGGCCTCTGCTCGCAATTTCAATCGCGCGAAAGCAGCGACGCGGGAGGGGGGGCTGATCATAAAGCAAACGCAGAATACAGCCTGTCCCGGAGAGGAGCGTCGCGTCTCTTTCGCTCTCAAGCGCGTGGGAATTGGCTACCGGCTTTTCACGCGTTTGACTTATGCGCGTGGTGGTCGTTCTCAAATTTCAATTGGCGACTTTTCGCGCGCGTATTTTGCCGCCGCCCGTGCGCGGACCTTTATGTGTACGCGCGCGCTCTCCAATGCGGGGGAGGCCGCCGCGGCGCGCACTCGGGGGCCGCGTGAGTTATAGTTGGCGCTTTACCTGTGAGAGCTTGAACTTATGAATTTATGAATGCCCGCCGGTGAGATATTTCGCGCGAAGAACCCACGATACTCGCCGATTAGAGGCAGCGACAATGGGAGCTTATGGGGGGTTCAGATTGGGAATCTCTCTCTCTCTCTCTCTCTCTTACTGTTATATAATTTATGTAACCGCGCCTTCCGCTCGCCTCCTCTCTTTGCATCTCTTTACTTTTTCTTGTGCACCTGAAGTTCTCGTTTTGTGTTTGTATTTTTTTATATATATTTTTAGCAAACAGAATTTTAGATGAATAGAAGTTGAAGCGATCGGTAAACCTTGTTTTCTGAAGTATTTTTGGATGAAAAATTGTTACGTTTTTTTTTTCGGTGTACTTCATTGGTATTCGAGACAATAAATCACGACATCGGCAATGCGAATTAATATTCATAATTTTTTTTTAGTATAATGTCTTAATTAAAATATTGTAATTTATTCGCTGAATCTTCTAGAAACGGAACGGTAGGCACTCTCGAGGACATTATGATAATTAATTTGATTTATCCGTACAACTCTATATAAAGATAGAGCCTTTTTTCCAATTAATTTGATAGTAATGTACAAAAAAAAAACATCTCGAATTGGGAATTTCAAAAGTTTCCAATCTCGTAAATCTCGGGGTAAAACAGGGCGACACGAAAGACTGGAGGAACGAAACTTCTGGATTCGCTAATACATTGGCCAGGGATAAATAACATATTTCCCAGACCTGACCATAAACATAGCTCGACGCCAAATAACAGGCTTATAAAATGACAAGTCTATTTTGATCCTTAACATCGGAATTATAGTCGCGAGAGAGCGCGGGGGCTTGCGTGTGTTCCACAATTTTACGACTCCCTGGGCAAAAAAGCTACGTATTTATATACGCTCAAATCAGAAATTAAAGTTCCGATGTTAAGCTATTTACGAACTTGGAAAGCACGATCGCCTTGGAAAAACCAGGGAGAAAAAAAACGTGGAAAACGATCACTTTCTCCGCGCGTGTATCGAATTCGACAAACAAAACCTGAGAGCTTTGGTCATACACCTCGGGCAAACTTTTGACTCGAGTCTTTGGACTCTTAACGAGCGATTGTTTTTTTTTTTGTCCAGCGAGACACGCTAGAAGAAAAATCGTAGAATTACGGAGAACCAACAGTATGCACTTCCGGTGGAAAGGCTGCCGCGCCCATGACGAAACCAACGTCGTCGTCGTCTTATCAGATGGTAATATCAAGACACGCAATCGCAGAGACATAATAATGTAAGGGTGGCGGCGTGAGCTTGCGAATTTCTTTTTTCTCTCTCGAGTGCTTCGGACGATTTGTCAGGCCTTTCGGTTTAACGACCGTTGGGGTAGTTTAAAATTGACGTCGATCGATCAGCGTCAAAATGTGCGCGAGCGTGCTTGCGACCAGACGGCTGGAAGGGAACTTGATGACGAAGGTAAAGGGCAAGTGTACGAAAAAAAAGGGCTGAGCTCGACAAGACTTGAAAGCGAGAGGGCTCGTTGTAATAAGAGGTGGCACGTGGTTTTCTGTTTTGCGCCCTTGTCCCTTTAATTAGCTGCCTGTCGTTAACTGATACCTGATCGAAAAATTTCGAGACTGTCCTTGCTCCAAATAGCTAATATCGCGAAAGAACAGTACACCAAGGGTGTAGTGGATTGTTATTTGAAAAAACTGAAAAATTGAACTCGCGATGATGAGCCTTAGCTATGATAATTATTAAAGTTAAAGCTTCGCGCTACGTAACAATATAACACCGCGACCGTATACCGTTAGAATCAACTCACGAATATCCACTTAATTGCCCGCTAATCACCGTTTTCTTTTTCACCCGCTAATTGCGGGCATATATGCCCCTTATTCACAATTACACGCGCCGCCGCGAGGAGGTAAGGAGCATCAGCTGTAATCTTTACAGACGAGCAACTCCCTTACTCCCATAGGCGCGTCTGAAATGAAAAATTCCCGAGCCAGACATTCCTGCATCCTCGTACGTATACCCTCTTTACAGTAGTACGTACTAAAGCCCATTCGTCGGTGCTGCTCAAGCCGATACCTCTCTTTCTCTTTCGCGAGTCTCGAATTTTCATCTCGGCGCATAGCATCAGAGAGCCGGAGTAGCAAGAGATTCAACGCTTACTTCAAGCAGAGACGGAAGTTACCGTTGTGCGCTAACAACAGGCCACTCCCGCTTGGAGTAGCATCAGCGTATAGAGGGAGAAAAGTGCGAGGAAGCGCGTCGAGAGCGCGCGCATCTAAGCACCAGCGGCAGCAGCCGAGGGGTGGGGTGAGCAAAATAAAATTCTCCACGCTAAGCTGGCCGCGGGAGAAAGAAAATTGACGAGCTACTCGCGAGCGGCCGCTTTTAATGAGCAATACGCCGGATAATGAGCGACCGGCAGCAGCAACACTGCCACGAGAGAGAGAGAGAGAGAGAGAGAGAGAGAGAGAGAGAGAGAGAGAGAGAGAGAGAGGAGGAGGACGTTCAATTGGCCGTCTCGCTCCGCGGATACGCGAGCGCGTTAATCCTGAACCAGCCCCCCTTTTCATTTCGCGCGTATCCTGCCAGCACGCTCCTTCCTATAAGATGCTTCTCCGCCTCGGCTCGGCGGCTGAATTGTATCTTGACTTAGCACTGGTGACGAATTACCGATCATTTTTTTTTCTTTTCTTGGCCTTGACCGGAATTTCGTATTCATTTTCTTTTTTATTATTATCGAGATAATGCTGCTGGTAATTTCGTAAGATAATCGTTGAGAGAGGGAAAAAGACTTCTTACGAGTAAACGTGATTTTTCCCTTGGTTACGTTCAATTCACATTGTCTTCTGCAGGTACAGAGTTGCGGCAGAGAGAGGGAATTGGCGCACATGTGATTTATTTCAACTCCTCTTGTTTTTTTTCTTCTCCCCGCTCGCGAGAAAGATATACGCCGTCCGTTAACACTTAATTTGCACTTTTAAGAGTCCGTGCATTTTCCAGAGCGCCGAACGTATATTTAATTTTCCGAGGAGAAATGATTAACTTTTATTTCGCCTCGGCTGTGCTATAATAAGACGCTCGCCTGTAAAATTTTATACTTTGTATAAGATTATCTTAGCGTCACTAATTGCCAAGCCAGCGGCGCGTGCGCATGAGATAATCCGTCATTATCAGCGATAATTACTCTAATAACATCTTCTAATAACAATTATTTCCATCTGTTTTTTTTTCTCTCTCCTTGCCTTTTTGCTCGGTAACACCAATCAGTCGCCGCCAACCATCTCCATCCGAGAAAGAATATTATATGCCCGGCAATAAAGCTCAGCCGATAACGATCGATAAGCGACAAGTTAGCCGCGCGTCCAGGCTTAAAAGAGCAACATCAACTTCCGCGGAGAACATCGAGAGAGATCAAACGATCTTTATACACTACCAGCTATTCATTGCAAGACGATCTAGCAATCGAGACGCGATCTCGATCGAAAATCTCGTGTGCACCGCGCGACCTACTTCCCCGAGCTTCCGGCAGGTTGTCCAGACTTAATCCCAAGACAAAGCGGTACTATCAGCCGAGAGGTCGTCTTATCTCGCGGCTCTGCCGGCATCGATACACGGAAGAAGGAGCACACTCTCTACAGCTCTAACGGCGGCAGGGGCTTGGGCCAAGTTGCTGCGTAGCTTCCGATGCGTTACGAGCCCTAATTAGAAGCATCACCGGAGGCGTATCCCCCCCCCCAGGCCTGCTGAGCCGACCCGCAGCCACCGCCGCGTGCGCATTGTTTGTTAATCATCGACGCGCGCGCGCTCGCCTACCCCGCGCCAAGTCAAGCGTGCCTCTAGCTCTCTGTTGTTGTTCTTTTCATCTTCACTTTTGTTTTTTCTTCCAACATTTCATCCTTCTCGCGACATCGCTCGAACACGCCAAGAGGCGCGCGCGTGCAGCTGGATAAAACGTCGTCCGTGTCGTCGGCTGTGTCGTATAAATTGCCGTAGAGCCGCACGGTAGCAGCGGCGTCTCGGACTTTTTCAAAGGAGAACAGCAGGCCCGCTGTGCGCGCGTTACTTGCTCATGCTCGACTTATAACGGCCGGCTTGCTCTGTTGCTGCTGTATAACCCGGGGAGGCTTATAACGGAGGCACTTAATTCGTTTGATGCGCCCGGCGCTGGCGGAGGAAATGAAGTCACCGTGTCTCTGCCTCCCCCTCCGACTCGCCGCCCGACCGTACCCCTCTCTTTCCTCCATCTCGAGGCCTACGAGCGAGGAAATAATTAATGAAATTTAGGTTAGCGAGATCATTCGAGGGAATATTAATGAGCTTCTTAGGAGAGCGCGCTTTAAAATAGATAAGACCCTCCCGCACCCCTTCACCTCCAGAGCCCCCCAATCATGTCAGGCGGAGGGAAACGAGTATTGAAAACCATCGCGTCTCTCTTTGTAAGGCTTCTATTGCGCGCCTACTACCGCTGCCATTCGATTTTATGATTTTAATAACGCGAATCCTTCCCCTGTCCCCCCTGGATATCACAAGCCCTCCCGGCACCTTCATCTCACTTCCTTCTCTATTACTCGGGGCGAAACCTAAAATTAAGACGTCGCGCGGTCCTTTGTCAGAGCCTCACCGAGAAGCGCACAATGAATCACGACTGCAAACGAGAGATGAATATGCAGAGAAAAGGTGGGAGAGAAGAAGCGCACCTATCTCTCTCTCTCTCTCTCTCTCTCTCTCTCTCTCTCTCTCTCTCTCTCTCTCTCTCGCTAATTCGAAAATAAAATGCGTCTGCAGCGGGCGGCTCGTCTTCCTTTATACCATCGGACGCACCGGAGAGCGAGAACGTGGCCTCTCGTAAAACGGCCATTGTTCCAAAGGCAAGAGTTAGAGCGGGCGAGAGAAAAGAGCACAAGCTCCTTCGGCCGAGAGGCGAAAAACGCCGGGCCTGGTTTGAATATAATGCGAGAAAGATGAAATTGATGACCAACCTATCCCTCCCCATCCCTTCAAGCTCTCCTTCCGCCGAACGAAGAGATGCTGTTTATTTTATTAGCCGGGCTCGCGCGCTTTCGTACGTATATATACACGAAGTGATCGATCGTAGGCTAGCCGGCGCGCGCGCGCTCTCCCAGCGCCGAGAGATGCATCCGACAAGTTCTCTCCTGCCATGTTCCCCCCCCCCTCGCCAGTCAGCTCTCGTCTGTCGACCTCTCCTCCTTCTCATTTCCCTGCAAGCGCACGCTTTCAATTGTAAATCAGCGTTTGGTAGTAAAGGGGTTCGCGAAGGGGGGGAGATGGAGCGAAGATAGGGCGCCGAAAACCGCGATTCAATGCTCGCGCCGAGGTGAAAGTTTTCTTCTCTCTTTCTCTCTCTCTCTCTCCCCCTGTATAAGCGTCCTCGTACAGCCTCGTGTCTGCTTTTATCCGAGATCTCTCATTCTAGTCTGAGAGAAATAGAAGATATAGGGGGAGAGGAAAAGAGAGGGAGGAGGTACGGAGACGCCGGCCAGCTTTATTTTATGGCTGCATTGTTCGAATTATTCGATCAGGTGTTGGAGCGACCGCTAATTCGCCGCGCCGAGTTTTAGGCAGAATTTCGCATTGTTCCCGCGAATGCTCGCGAGAGGTTAAACAGTCATCGCACCTCGACCAAAAAGAAGGAGAGAGAGAGAGAGAGCTTTGAATTACGTAAAGAGGTTGGAGAGATACAATAGGCGCCTGACGGCCGATAAAGGTGCGTGGGGAAAACACGACTTTGCGCGATAATAATACGCTCTCTCTCTCTCTTCCACTTTGCGCCTGTCTACCTGCTTAACTTGGCCCTTATATACACATACTGCTCTTGGCCGAACAAATGATTTCGCGAAATTACAAAGGATTCGCGGGCCTATTGTTGCGCGATAAGCCTCTCCAACGGCGAGCTGCTCTCTGCCTCTCTCTCACTCGTCTGATGGATGCCTGAGAAAATTCGAACACATATCGATGCGTGCAACTGGTTACGTGCAGCCCATTCACACGTACAACCGTTTCGCTTATCCCCGCCCCCTCAAGCTTTTTAATCGGGAAGCAAGCGTTCACTTTGGGTCCCTCCCCCCAAAGCCGACACCGCATCATATCGAGAGAGATGACCGTTTAAGCTAGCCGCAACAGAGAGCTAAAAGTAGCCAGATCCCACGCGTGATTATTCCATAGTAGCAGCACAGGAGATATCGAGAAAATCGCTCGTGCGGGGGCTGAAGCGCGCGCTCAAGCTCTCTCTTTCTCTCTCTTGCGTTTAAACTGCGCAGCGCGCAAAAGCACGCTTCTACCGCCGCGAGAGTCTCGTTTATTCGCGGCGGCACGCGATACCGAGAGAGAGAGCTCGCCCGTGCGTGACTGTGAGCGTTAACAAAAAAGCCGTGATTTTTACCCGAGATACAGCGCAGGGGAACACACCCTGTACGCTCGACGATCGGTCGAAGTGTACTTAAATGATTTGCCGGCGCAGGATCGGAGATCCGAGGAGTAAGATGTGCGTGGGACTGGGGAGAGAGAGATTGATTGATTGATAATGAGAAGGGGGTGACGTCGGGGCTCGATGTGATAATTAGGAGGCGCGCGAGAACGACGAGATACTGACAGACGGCCACGGAAAGATGATATTCCCGCTAAACGCGTGCCGGCCTTACGCCAGATATCCAACGTTGATCTTTCACTTTTCGCGCCCCTCTCTTTTATAAGCTCACCACCTCCGCTGCATTGCAAAGTCGAATAGTAGCGGCTATGGCTCCGGGTCTTTTCAAATGGAAATTTAATTAATTGGCCCCAAGTGCGCTTGTTCGGACGTTTAGCCTGCTTTATCTTCGTTTATTTAGTTCTTTCTACCACGCGGATTAATTAATTTTCCGCGCTACAAGAGTCGAGAGACACGCAAAAATACGAGAGAAAGAGCGTCGGAGATGATATAAATTTTCGTTTTAATCTAACAGCGCAACACGTTATTACTGTTTATATACGTATGTGCATGTATTGGGAGCGATTACTCGTAGTTGGTAGTGCGAATTACGGCGTTTTCCAACTCTGTGTTGCACGTCGAGTTTGAAGCGCGTTTAGAAAATTTGACGCGCCGTTTTCGAAAAGTTGATATAAGTGAATCGGTCTACTTTTATCGCACCATGTCTACTATTTTTGCCAACGTTATTGCCGGCGAAGAAAAGCCAGTGCGCGCGTTTATTCGAAAAGCCCCGCTTTTCACCCGCGCAATTATCAATTCTAACCCAGATCGCAATTGTATACAATAAACGAGAGAAAAAGTGGACAGCGAATAATAAATGAGAGAAATAAAATGAATCCCCGCGAGCGTATGCGTGAAAAGTAAATGGAAAGAAAAAAAAATACAAGAGGGAGAAAAGAGACAGCGCGTGAGCGATGGTATGGAAATTCACAACAGACATGCGAGAAACGGAGAAAGGCGCGGAGAGGGAGAGAAATGGAATGCCGACGAGTGCAAGAAAGCGCTTCCGCGCCAAGAGGATTCGAGCATCGGGGCGCGCTCACCATTTTTTTTTCACAACTCTACAGGCCAAAAGCGAGAGAGACGACGCGTATTAGCGGGAGAGCTACAATTTCTCCGGGTATACGTAGCGAACGTCTTATTTTCGCGGCTCTCCAACTTTGCGCCTCGACGTCAAAGCGGTGGATCGGCGGTTATATAGAAACGGTATGGGGGGTAGATCCTTCGCGTGCGCAGCGAAATTCAAGCCGTTGGCAATGGGAATCGTGCACACGGCTACCGTAAAAGCCGGAACGGACTTTTAAGAAAGAGAAGCTCTTGATAAAAAAAAGAGAAGGGGGGAAAAAAAAGGAAAGACAAAAAGTCCGGGCTTCAATTAAAACGCTGAGCTTGCTGGTGAAGCGTGGCTAAAGCAGGCAGCATCGATCGACGTTCCGTTAACCCTTCGCGCGTGTTGCACATTGGCTGCCGCTACTGCTCTTGAGAAGGAGAGTATGTATATACATACCGGAAAGCGAGCAAGTGGAGGGGGGGGGGGCTGGGAGAGAAAAGCGGCTGCTATTATCAGTTGCGCGCTTTCGCGTAGCTATTAATCAAACGTTTATCGCGACGTGCCGAGACTCCGGATGTGCGAGTTTTTTTGTTTCTGTGAGACGCTCGGAATTGACTCTTACGAAAGTTTCGATGGCTGCTGGTGGTGGTAAAGGCTCATCGCGTGGCGTCGATGGAAAGCCATGTAAATTAGAGCTATTTCAGAGCCGAGCGGACACGGAACTTTCGTGCGCCTATGGCACAAAGGATGGTTTGTTTGGCGGTTAAAGAGCGGTGCTGGGGTGGAGGGAAAGGGGAAGAGGGGCTCTCTTGAATTGCGGGAAAACGTTTGTTTGCGCATTGCTGGGCTGTGTTACCGTTTATCGAATGGAAACACTGAACTGGAGAAAATTTATGAGTTTCTATTATTTGCGCCTGCTTGTTCAAGACTGGTATGCTTTGTGTACTTGTTTGTTTTTTTTTTTTTTTTTACGAAATGCAACGAAATAATTAAAGAAGCGTTCAAGTTGGAGAGAGAAAATAAAACGTCAACGTAGAAGCAAATTAGACGATTGCGTGATGGTAAAATGGTTAATAAAAAAGAAAAGGTTGATACTTAACGACGACACATTGTGTTTAAAAATACAACAAATTATTATCGGCGCATTAAGGTCATTAATAAGCACTTGTAATTATGGCCATTGTACTTCTTAATTGCGTGTAAGATGCCAAGCCATTATGATGTTATCACGACTCTTAATTTGCCGTTTTCTAAATGCAATTAGAAAAATCGTTAAATTACATATATTTTTTTCCCTCATTTCGACGTTATTTTCCTTTTTTTTTTATTTTCATCACATAAGACGCAAGACCAGCCTGCATCCATAAAAGATATAAAAAAAAAACATCTCTGCTCTCGAAGCACGCGCTTGCACACACGAGAGTATATCGTTAAATCCATCATTTTTAACGATGCGAAAAATTTTCGCGAAACTCGCCTAGTTGTAAATATATCTCGGAATCCGACGAAACACGTGCACGCGTATAACCGTAATAAAGAAGCGCCCCGTAATTTGATCGCTATACGCCGGAGGTATTTTTCGTTTACCAACAATTACAATTTGTATCGAGTTCTATTTTCGTTCGTAAAGGGCAAACCTGGAGCGCTTGTTAAAACGACTCTTAACACAAAGCTCGCAACTCTCGCACATTTTTAATCATCACATCCTAAATATCCCTTTCATCTTTCGACTTTGCCCAAACAATCCCCAAGCCACAAATCCTTGCTCCCCATCAGCAAAGAGAAAATGCCCGAGACGGCTGAAACAGAACGGAAAATAAAAGCCGAAAAGAATGACCGGGCAACGGACGGTCTAATAAGACACTTTATCGATGCATAAATATACCCCCACCCCCTGGCTCTTCACTTCTCCATGTTGACTATCAACAAAGTCGTAACCGTACCTAGAGTCTTTTCTCCCTCCCTCTTCTCGCCCTTTCTCTCGCGTGAGCATCATTCCCGATGAGCCGCAATTATTTTCCCCATAGCGGCCGATTCGTCGAAGTTAACGGAAAACGGCCACACGCCAAAAAGAACAGCTAAGGAAGAAAGAAGAAAAGAAACAAAAGAAACAAAGCATGCCCGTGCAAAATCGAGCAGTCCGACAAAAGAGCATGGAAGAGAGTGAAGGAGTGGAGAACAGCAAAAAGCGTTAGGCGCAAGAAAGAGAGAGAGAGAGAGAGAGAGAGAGAGAGAGAGAGAGAGAGAGGCTAGAAAGTGCGCGAGGCCTCTTTCTCTCTTTCTCGAAGCAGGATCCACGAGCAAAAACGGTCAATTACCGAGCGGAGAGTTTATGCACGCCGCTCCATAAACACGCTCGCGCAGCCTCACCACCACCACCGCTGCGAGATCGAAGCTGCCTAATGGAATCTGATGGGCGCAGGCGCGTAAAACGCGCGAGAGAGAGACTACGGGAGAAAGAGGTCTCTCGCACGCGTCATCGGGCCAACGAATCGCCGGTCTCGGGATCAAGTTTTTACATCGACGCGTATATCGTAACTATATCGTAAACGCCTTTCCTTGATAATAAGCCCCAGCCCCCTCCCCTTATATATGCCGCTCCAGCTATGATCACGATATGATTCTCTTGTGGTCCAAGGAGAAATGCTCTTACTCGAGGGAGGGGGAATTAGTATTTTACGGCTGTACTGTGTTTGCTCGCGCGTGCTCGGCAAATAAAAGATATACAAGCAACGTTCTGGTGATGTACTAAACGACAGGCCCTCCTCTCTCTCTCTCATACTCTCTTTCTAGACCAATAAATTTCGCAATTCGAGCGAGTTTTCAAAAAGAAGTCGCCGACTCGGGCAACAGTCGAGCGATTAAGGAGATAGCACTTTACAACCTCTCGGTTTCTGTACTACTACTAAGTATGAAGGGGGCTATAGGGGGGAGAATGAGGGGCAAGGCGGGCAAAAGCATCCGCATTAGAAGTTTTAATTCTGGTTAATCACCGCGATAAATAATAGCCGCTCACTCGCTCGCCGCTCTGCCTGCGCCATATACGAATCCGATATATATTGCAAAATCTGGAAAAAAGAAAAACAATGGAAACACAGACTCCTCCTCTCTTTCTCTCTTCCCTTCTCTTTCTATAGCGATGCGAACAAATTTGAAAAACACAAAAGAAAAAAAACCTGACGAACGAGCAATCTGAATTTTTCATCGGATTAACGCTGCCACGGTGCATTTGGCGGATAAGCATCGGCAATTATCGTCGAGGGATTATACCGAAAAAGCGCAGCCGCGCGCGCTCGGAGAGCGGCTAAACGATTAGCGCTTTACGAGAGGAAGAGCGACCGGCCGTTTTTCATAGGCCTCCCTCCCCGAGATTCCCAGCCACCGCAGTAGGAATAAGGCCTTTCATTAGCCATCGAGAAAACGAATCGGAATCAATCGCGATTTATGGCGAGCCGCTCTTTTCTCACCCCCCACCCACCCACCCACTGACGTCTCTCCTAGCTTTCGCCCCGAGAGCCGCGTCTACTCGGTCCGCTGGCAGGATTTCGCATATACACAGGCTTTATACACTTTCTCGCCTGCCGATTGACGATTTTCCTCCTCGTCTCCCGCACGCAGAGTACGTCGCGCTCTCGATCGACCTGCTCCCAAAAACTCGCGAGAGCGTTGCCTATTTATTACTAATGAACCTCTCTCTCTCTCTCTCTCTCTCTCTCTTTTTACCCGCGCGCTCGAGCTTTGTGATTTATGCCCGCGCGCGCTCTGCAGGCTGCTCTGAGGGATGGAAATGATGTATTTGCCATTGAAACGATCTTCAATTTTAATGCGCGCCGCCGACGACCTACATCGAGCACTCTCGGATCTGTTTATTTATCAATTTTTTTTTTCACGTCTACGATACATAACGTACTGTACGGGTCTTACGTAAAATCTAGGCTATATTTTTCTCGTTACTCCCAAGGAATACGCGCGTATCTTGGCTTATGTGATTGTTGGTAAACAAACGGCTACTGTCATTCGATATTATTGTGAGATATTGTCCGGTAAGTACGAGATAGGTTATGTAAATCGTTGGTTATAGAGAGGAGGTGTACAGGGGGGGGGCAGTGCCGCGTGTGTATAAATCAGCCGTGCCTTCCTGCTAAATTGTACACACACGCAACGGCTAAATACGTTTTTACGCGGTTAGCGCGGTATCGAAAGAATAACCCTCGCTTTTCATTTATTTTAGTGTGCGTTGTCGAGATTGGCGTAGAGCCGAGAGAGAGAGAGAGAGAGAGAGAGAGAGAGCCGATTTCTATGATGAAATATGACTCGGGTGCCTCTCTCTCTCTCGGTCCTATCTCCCTCTCGGAATTTCCCGCGAATATGTACGAAAGTTTTATCGATCAATCGATCTCCAGTCAATATCGATATACACCAATGGGCTCTCCTCTCTCTTGGAATTGAGAAAAAAAAGAATATTTATCGGTGCTGCAGGCGTATAGCTCCGACATCGCTTGTTTCCATATAGTCGCCCCATAGGCGCAGTGTGTATGTAGGCGCGCGCGCGCTTGGCAAAGTGACGGCGAATTTCACTTTGGGCCGCCGCCGCCGGCATCCAGCCGAGCACATCCTTCGTCGCCTAATGACCCAGCGACGATTGTAAATTTCTCCGTGTTCCACTGATTCCTCCGGCTCCGCCGACGAGCATGTTACACGTCCCTCTCTCTCTCTCTCTTCTAGCAAAAGCTATATATGTATAGAGCAGTGCAAGCCGGAGGAGGGTATGAAAGAAAAGAAAAATCGGCGATACCGATATTTCACTTTGACATTACCAAAAGAGCTTAAATGCGATTCTCAAGTATGCTGCTACGGTAGATCATATTTCTCACAGATAGCCGGTAATGTTCTTGTTTATCATTTAAGCGGCCGAGATAAGCCGATGCTTCGGTTTGCGCCAAAATGCAAAGTCGAAGATCGAGAAAAAAAACAAAGAGGGGGAAGGGGGTAAGGACGAACTGTTTCGCTAAGGAGCTGTTGATTGTATTTTAATTGTACGCTTATCTACGACGTTTTTATTCGCTCGCGACGGTGCTTATTTGGTTTGAATCCAGCTGGATGTTGCGCATTATTTAGTGTATCGGTAACGAGAGAGAGAAACGCGATTGCATTTAGCCGCGATTTATATTGGCTATTAATTCCGAGCCAGGACTTAAATTATTTATCTTCCGATAGCGGCGTACACATTAATTAAAACGTTAAGTCGTATACAACGTTTCTATGCCTCTTTTTTCTCTCTCTCTTTTTTCTCTCTCTCTCTTTCCTTGGCTCTCTTGTCTATACTGTATAAGCACTACTCGCGGCGTCTAAAATTACGGAAAGAGAAAAAGGAAAAAGCGATTACTCGTCCCGGCGTGCGCGCTCTAATAACCGCCGAAGGTCGAGAGATCGCCAAGTGCAAGGATACCTTAGCTTTTACTTCTTTTACGCTTCTCGGGCGTTACGCGAGTGGACGAGCTCTCGAGGATTGCCTAGCGAAAAAAAAGAATGCAAAACTCTTGCAATTATGTCGAGTTCCGGTCGATTTTTCTGCCTGCTCAGTGGAGCGCGCGCGAGCGACTTTTTTATTTTCGTCTGGAGATTTGCGTGCGTTTGGCGTGGATACTTTGTTGATTTTGTTTCGTTCGTTTTCAGTTACGAATTTCAAATTTCAGCGGAATTTGAAATTCGTGACTAAAAAAAATAATGTACCTATACTACTTGTTTTTCCTTTTCTTTTAGAATCACACGCTTTCGCAATTTTTTTTTTTTTAATACTAATCTTTACGTCATTTATAAGAATCATAAATTTTTTAATCTTGCGATATAATAATCTTGTATAAAATTTACCAATTTGGCCAAATAACATTTTTATTTTCTAAAGCTTAAATAGACTTACTTCGTTGGCGGTTCATATGATTGCCTTTTCAAGTTCAAACCAGAAGAAGGTAATAGGATACTCACCTGAAACAAGCGAAATAAAAGAAAACGATGAGCTTTAATAACATTGTTATACCAATTGAACGTACAAATAATTGGAAACGATGAAAGCCTTCCCCCACCCCTTCACCCCCTCTTAAGCACATTTTTATTATTTCAAATAAAACAAAAAACGATAAATCGGCAAGTTAGAGAGCGCAATACGTATACAGAGGAGAAATGGCAGCCGGCAGGTTCAAAAGATCGCGCACAGCACGCGTCCCGTATAAGTCGCTGCTAGAATCAGGCGGAGGGCCGTATTTTTGCCCCGGCGGCATAAAACAAGAAACCCCCCCCCCCGGCCTTGGTTAAAAATCCCCTTTTACAGACCGTATATTAAGCTTATCGAGGCGCATCGATAAGACTCTCTCTCTCTCTCTCTCCGGGGCCGCGCGCAGCTTCGGCGCAGTAAAAGTATAACGGCCAATACGCCCGGTAACTCGGCGCAGGTTTTACTAGCCGTGCGCACTCGCTCTCTTCTACACTGAGAAAACACATATTATAATTTTTACAAATATTCTAGTAAAAATTACAATAGTCCATAGTAGTGCTCGGATATACTGACATTCTTGTGAT
>JAPYYQ010001691.1:0-29128 GCA_030522585.1 Anagyrus pseudococci
TATATGCATGCATGTATATCGCTAGACTGCGAAATAAAGTCAGCCCAGCGTGTATGTGCACCATCGACGCGCTTGGTGTCTCTACCCCAGAAACAGCAGCTGCTCCTGCTGCTGGTAGAAAGAGAGAGACAGATATTGGGGGGATGTACGAGAAGAGAGAGAAAGAACTTATAGTTCGGGGTCCTGCGCTTGCAACGGCCATCGGCGCGCGCACCACCTGGCCAACCGGTGCGCCCAATCGGCTGCACCTTTACACAGAGGGGAAGAAGCCCGCTTTTCTCTCTCTCTCTCTCTCTCTCTCTCTCTCTCTCTCTCTCTCTCATACACACACATACACACGCACAAGCACCCTCTCTCTCATCGACAAAGCCGAGGCCGCTTGGCATTGTTGCCCCCATACGTATACCCGGCCTACTGCTTTTTGCCCCCTTGCCCCCCTGTCCCGTCACATCCCCCATTTCGTCAATATATGTACACCAAGGGAGATTCCGACGCCCCTGTATATGTATACGCGTAGACTACGGCAAAAATACCCTTGGTCCCTTTTTTTGCCTTGTTTCTTTTACTTTATTTCGTCCTTCCTCTTTTTTTTTGCCTCTCGCTACCCCTATAGTTCGCGCGACTTTTGTACGTCTATACGCGGGATTGGACGCACAATATATGCATATACAAGCTACAGTCGAATATTCGATATAGCTAAACACGCGAAAAGCTGCACTTGTGCACATAACTGGTTCCCTGGCTCGCTCGCGACTTACATACTTGCCCCCATCCCCCTGCACTTTATAAATGCGTGACCTAGACTGCGACATATCTAATTGATATATCTGCATATTAATTCGGCGAGTCCGAAGAAAGGAAAATGAGTCAGAGAGAGAGAGAGAGAGAGAGAGAGAGAGAGAGAGAGACGGGCTGCTCTCTCGAATGCCCGTGCTTGCGTGTAATTAGAATCGAATGGTTATATCGAGTCCGGCAAGTTTCGCAATAAACTCGCGCTAATGGCGCTGAATTGCATACGGCGTCTCTGTGCATGTGTGCCTATATAACGAAGTGGGGGCCTTTATGCCAGGCATACACACACACGAATATTGGGAGAGCTCCATGAAACGCGTCGTCGTCGTCGTCGGCCCGGCACAGTCTGCCGATCGATAATTCTACGGACATTTGATCCTATGGTGGCTCGACCCCCCTACCCCTCTCTCTCTCTTTCGCCCGGTTGCAGCCACCCACGTATATACCTCGATGGTCCAGCATTTCCACGGTGTACGAGGGGCTCTCCACCGGCGGGGGGATGCCGGCGCTACGTTCGTGTGTATTTAAATTCGGTGTATATTCTATCGCGCCTGCGCGCTCTTTCTCTCTTTCTCTCTCTCTGCGTTTGACTGGACACCTCTCCTGCTACCGAGGAGACCATAGCTTCCTCTCCTTCTCTCTTTGATTGCTCTTCCAATTCGTTTTTCCTCTATTCCATGGTAGAGTATATAGGATGGCGAACTATCACGGCTATATAAGCCCCCGCAAAGTTTTGAAAAACGAAAGAATTTTTTAATAAAGCAAGTTATTTCTCGGCAGAGCGAGAGAGAGTGAAAATTAACGGAATACCAGAGGCTGGTTAATTATGCCAGGAGAGCCGATGCCGCAGCCTCAAACCCGCACCCCCTCTTCCACCCCCCGGACTTCGTTATATGCGCGCGGGAATGCCGTCGCTGTTATTGACGCGTGCCCGACGCGCCAACCATGGCACAATAGGCTTCAATACTCCATGGACATATAGATAGGTACGTATGGACCTAAGCCGGCATGTGTGTGTGTGTGCGTGCACACTTGTATGTCGAACTGCACAACATCCTCGACTATATATTTTTCATCCAGGGGCTTATAAATTTTTTTATATTTTTCCCCCTAGCGCGTCTCTTGCATTGTACGGACACAGCACATAATAAACCATCGTTCCCCGTTTACGATGTGTGTGTGTCCTGAAAACGGTTGACCCTCCTCGATAACTTGAAAAGTAAAAAAAGGCGCCGGCGAATTAGCATGCAAGCAGCTATATCCCCTGGCTTTTATTCTCTCTCTCTCCGACCATTTTTCAATAACACACACGCAAACGCGTCGTTACACACTGGATTATTACGCGGCTTATTTGTCCACAACGAAATTTCGTACTTTTGCCGGCGTGCATTGAATTATGTTCGTTCTCCCCTGTAACTACACTATTATCCAATAATATAATATCATTGAGAGTGGGGTGATAAAGCTCTAGCTCCCCTACCCTGGATATACCCGACGGAAAAACAACAGAGAGAATAGGGGTAAAAAAAAGTTGGAAAACAATGAAGGCGCGCAAAGGAGGAAAGTTCAAAGCCTTTGCCCGAAGCGCGCCATAGAGAGAGGAGGAGAGACAAAGTATCGGGGAATCGCTTTTCCTACGGAACAGCTCTCCTCTTTCTCGATAATAGGCGCGCATCTTCGTGTAGACGCACAGACACTCTCTCGCACGCTCCCTCTCCCGTTGCCCATGGTGTCGAGGGTTTATATTAGCATTAGTGCGTTCGTGTGAGCGCGGAGGTGAGAGAGAGGCTTTCCTGGGCCGATATATAGTTCGCCAGCGCGCAATGGTGGAGAGAGAGGCTGTATCGATCCCGCGAGCGCTCGCGCCCAGAGACAGAGAGCCTGCTGCTGCTGCTGCCGAGCGGAGCTGTTGTCAGGGCCGAGAGTGTATACGCGCGCGCGGGGGAGGAGGCTTGATAACGCACAGAGTGAGAAAGAGAGTACCCTCTTTCTCTCTTTCACCCCCCTCTTTTTCGCGACACTCGTACACACACACACACAATGTTGACTTTCTTTTCCTCTCGCGCTTTTGCTCGAAAGCTAATTTTCCCTCGGACGCGTCGTTGAGCTTTTGAATCTTTTCTTCTTCTACTTTTGCTTTTTTTCGATTTTCTTTTTTTTTTTCGCTCGTTTTAGGCGCCGCTTTTTGCGACTATACTTTCACACACACGCATATATAGCCGAGGGTAGAGGGAAGGCTTAAGTGTATGCAATATGCAAGGCTTGAATATGCGAGGACACACGAGGAGGGTGAGGACTTCCGAAATTCTGGGAGGTACACAGCAAGTGGGCGCTTTTGTATAGCACACCTTCCACGGCCTTTTTTTCACTCTCTCTCTCAAGATTTCACGCGGGTGTTCACATGTAAATGAGCGTACACAAAACGTGTCATATGATCACACGCTATGCATGTAGTTCGTTGTCGATCTTTTGTTTACGATATAAATAAGATCGCTCGAGAGAGGTCGGTGGGTATGTTGACAGGTGATTAGTCCATCTTTCCATCCTGTTTATGTCCGTCGTCAGTCGAGGCCGATAATCCTCCTAATCTGGTATAAGATTGGATAGGAGAAAGACCAGACGCATACGTGTTTCTCGAGCTCCGTGAAAAAAAGTCTCAAGGCGCATCTGGAGAAAGAGAGCCGATGTCTGTCTTTTCTCTCTCTCTCTCTCTCTGGATCCCGCGGAGTTCAAAGAGCATGTAGAGGGAGAGAGAAGAGCCGGCAACGGAGATAAGGCGGAGATAGAACGGCGACGCGCACTTTATGAGATTGACTCGGCTGCGCAATTGCCCCGTGGCTCTTCTATCCTTACTCGCTAAGGCTCTATGCGAGAAAGGATTTCCCACTATCCCCGTGTGCCTGTGATTCCGTGTGTCTGTGTGCGCGGAGGGAAAGGTCGAAAGAGAAAGATTGGCTTTCGGGACTTTGGCATCCCCCCCTCCCCGGTATAAGCCGCAGCTGTTATACGCGCGCGGAGTTGGAAATTCCCACGGACACACACGTCCGGCGTCCTTTTTCTCCGTCTGTGTGTGTGTATATGCACTTCGGGATCCTTCCCAAGGAACGATGGATTCTCCTCCTTTTTTATACACGTAACGAGGAAGCGTGAGCTGCTTTTTTTTCGTTACGTGGAGTGGGAAGCCCTTGGGTAAGGGGAAGTACTTCCTTGGTATATAGGCTCTCCCTCCCTCTCTCGAATGTAAGGAGGAAGTAGGAAGCTGCTTCGATTTCCAATCCCCCCCCCATCAAGTTAATTTGAATATTGTAATATTCGGTTGAGCCGATGAAGGCCTGGGGAGGAGCCGCGAACCCGCGTACAATTAGAGGTTCAAGGTGCGCGTGAGAAATATAGAAATTCAGAGGAGATCTGGGGCGGATGATAATTCGAAAAAGACGAGGAGGCACGTTGCATTTAACGACGAGCAGAGCAAGTGTAGTCCCCCGTAAGAGCCCGAAAACTCTACTCTTGGACTTGGCGCTGTGATACAGCGGCAGAAGCACAGAGAGCGCGAGAGGTCAACGGTTTCCTGCCCGCAGAGGTTCTCAAAGAGCCCAGAGTCGAGGGAGTTTCGCGCGGCAGGCCGCCGCCGCTCTTTTTTACATTATCCAAGAGAGAGAGAGACTCGACACGAAGCTCAAAGGAGGAAGAGGAGGATCTCTCGACTTGCCGATAGATCGTTGGTAACTCAAGCCACACGTTTCCGGGCAATCCGAGTAGCCGGACGCGTATGTGGTCGCTGCCCGAGAGTGTCGCAGTCCGCACGGAGAGTCGCGCGTGCCGTCTCCAATTAACCATAACCGTCGTTATACATGCCACTCTCCTCGTCATCATCATCATTGCGAGATGACTAAGCCCAGTGTCCGGAGCGCTGCTCGTATCCTCTTCTTTTTTTTTCACCAATTGCGCGTGGGTAGCTTTAATAGTGCCTCCCTCCCCTCTCTCTCTTTCTGCCGTGTATATTTATATCCCAAGCTGGAGAAACGTTTCGGCGGACGGTGCCGCTATGTAGCCACGGCTGCTGCCGCTGCATCCAAGTGAGAGTCGAAGCAACTTTCTCACGGAGGATCCGCAGTAATTCACCGCTCTGCTCGCGCTTCCATGGGGCCAAGGGGAGGTCAGGTATACTCTCTCGCATGCACACACGTGCAATTACCGCTGGATCCCCCCCCCCTCCTCTCTCTCTTTTGCTCTTCGCTCGTATATAGCTTGTAGATTATAGATGCTGTACAGGGGTGGAGGGGGGAGTTAAGGCAATTTGTGCTTGGTATAGAGATAGTATATACCGAGAATTTTTCACGAGCACAACGAGGAGGTCCACCGGGAGGTAAAGGAATAGGCCCCCCTTCTTACTTGTGTATATACCGTACGGGGCTCCGCGTGGGGGTGTTCGCGGCTCTAAGCGACATTTGTTCCATTAAAAGCGATAATGGCAAGAGTGTATATAGAGGCTCACACACTCCCAGCGGAGCAGCGGCAGTAGGCTCTGCGGAGGCTCTTAAAAAGTCAGCCCCTTGATGTAAAAAAGCCCTACTCTGTGCCTCGGCGAAGCCAGGCCTAAGCGGGGGAGAGACATGTACGCCTCTGCGTATATATATATATATATATCTACTCTCGATGTGTATAGCCGGAGAAATATCTCCAAGCGGGCGAGTAGTGCTAAAAATATAAACCTTTCCGACTCGCTCTTTTTTGCCTCTCATTCTTTTTCTTTCTCCGCGTCTTCTCGCTAACTCGCTTGGTAACGCCGTTGTTAGCGCAAGATCTAGCGAAATTACGGGCACACGAGGCTCGTACTTAAATAATTAGACCTGCTATCCTACGCTCGCTTATCATCCCCAGGCTTGTTTCCCGAACAAAACAATCGCAGTCCTCCGCGTGTCAACGGCGCCTCTTCCTCTCTCTCGCACAAAAGCTCAGTAAAGAGCTCAACCGCGAGAGTTTTAATATTGAGCGCTTAAAAATAGACTTCCAAGAGAGACTCAGCAGCGAGGGAGAGAGCCGCACACGCAGCTGTCGCGTATATGTGGATGCAGCAGAGCTGCTGCTGCGGCAGCGGGGGTGTATCGGGCGCTCGAAAGGAAGTGCCTTCGCAGCGTCCGAATAAGGGCGCTGCTGCTCCGTATACATTTGTTCGGAGAGCGCCCCAGCCTCGCTCCCTAGGGCAATAGATCATAGCCGCGTATACAGGGGGTTGCGCATCGAATAAACTCTCTCACTTGGCGGTTAATCCTCCACCCGCGCCCGGACTCTCTTTTACTCTCTCGGCACCCCCGCCTCTTCTTGTCGATATATGCAAATGCGATAGGCATCTCTCTGGCTCTCCAGAGACGCCTATACAATCGTTCCAAGGCCAGCTTAGAGGCAGTGTTGAGTTTAGGGCGAGAGAAAAAAAGAATGCACTCTGCGTATGTAGGATGGTGGTGTTATAGTCTGGCGGATTCGTTCGAGGCCGCTGGCTTTTCTCGGCTTCTCGGTCTGCTTCTTCTTGTAGGCCGGGGGGCTGCACACCTTGGGCGCTGGCCCACTTCCGGCCTGTATACATGTTGGCGCTTGGTTCCGCCGAAGCACCTGCTAAGCTCTGCTCACGGAGCTTGCTTCCTCTCTCGTTCTGAGGCTACTCCTAGGCTTCCACCTTGCCTCTTATAACGACTCTCTGGCTCTCGATAAACGAAAGAACAAAAGAAGCCGGACACGCCAGCTAGGTCTTGTATATTTTTTTTTTTCGGGGCGCCGATCGCCGGGAAAATTTCGGCGTCAGCGGAGCGACGAGAAGAACGTGACGAAGGACAGATTCGTCACGCGAATCACAAACCCGAGCGGAGGAAGCGATAATTTAACGGTTGTTACGTACCAATGCGTCGAAGACGCGCGCAGTAGGCGTGAAAGAGGAGAAGAAGAAGGAAAAAAAACAACAGAATTATATACGATTGCCGGCGCAGGTGCCGCGTCGCCAAGTTTATCGGCCACCCGCGCGCGCGCTGCGACCTCGATGTCTACCCGCAGCAGTAGCAGCAGTCCGCAACAGCGGCCGGACGTCCGGTACTGATATATACACGTACGCGCACGGACACATTCGCCAGACTCGCGCCCTTTTCCTCTCTTTCGCTGTACCAGCTGATAGCGCCTCAGGATGTACGCTCTCGCGCCAACATACACACAGAGCTACGTCGGCGGGAAGAACCGGTTTTTCGTGCGCCCGCGAAAGAACAAAGACAGGTTATGCAGAATACACATCGCTGACGTCACGGGGGGGGGGGGGAGAAGAAAGAGGAGGGCACGAGCGGGTGGCTCTGCGGCAAATAGTGTGTGGTCCAGCGGAGAGCTGAGCGTGACCGTGGTCAGTGTTATGGGAGAGAGAAGCCCTCTCTGTTATTGCGCAACAACAACTCCGTTAAGGACTGGCCAACGATCGACCCCTCTTCTCTCTCTCCCTCTGTCTTGCTCTCGAGCGCAAGTACATAACGGTACAAGTTGGATTTTTATACCTTTGTCGCTCGACGACCAGGCAAACAAGCGATGTCTACAAGGCCCTGTGTCTGTGGCGACTTACGGAATTCCGGCGAGTCATCGCGCCGCTCTGTGACCCTTTCAATTCCGCTCAAATTTCATTACGATATTATGTACTTCAGAGTACTCTCTGTGTGGGTATAACCAAGCCGAGAGACGTTATAACATTTGATTCGATTGAAATTAATTGCCGAGAGCGACAGAGATAAGAGGGCACACGAGACAGAGAGAGAGCGGTTAAAGTTTTAAGAAACAGAGCTGGATGACTAATGACACGCGCACGCGTCCGCCAAATGGAATTTGAGGGATGAGTAGGCTTGAAAAAAGAGAGAGAGCGGATGCGCCGCAAGTATAATAACGAGAGACAGCTGCGGTGAGAGACGACGCTTTTCCGGCCGCACCAGAGAACGCGGGGGTGCAGTCTTGCAGGGGCTAGTCGACAGACACGCGCTCTAGGGCTCTGTTGCTGTGTGTGGCTGTATAAGGGCCGAGAGGGAGGGGAAAGCACAGGGCGATACTCTTTTCGCTGGAGAGGATCTGGCTGGCCGGGCGCGATCGCGATACGGCACACACGCCGTTGCGGAAGAGAGCACGTGACTTGGCTTGATAACGCCGCCGCTCTCTCTCTCTAAGTCTGTGTATACCTACATCGCAAGCACTGCCTGCACCAATAGCGTGCCTATAGTGTGGCTGTGCGCGGCCGGTCGCAGCGCGATATCGCGTGTTTAACGAGCAAAAACCCCGAGGTCCGCACTAATTAAAGTCCCCCTTCCACCCGCGGAGAGCGTAGGTGTAGCCGAGTTATATATCTACATACTCACATTGGCGTAAGTGCGCGCTTAAAAGGACTACCGGCTGATAGATGCGCCCCGATGATGATAATGATAACAATAAGGGGACTATAGGCGGGTGTTAAAGGGATAGCGGCGCCTCGGGAAATTAAAAAAGAAAGAGACGCCGAGAGAAAAGCTAGCGGTCCGTTTGACCCGTTTGTGCGGCTGCGCTGATCAAACGTAACCCGCCGGTGCAGCTTGCCGGGGAAAAGCGAGAGAGAGCTTGCAGTAGAAGGGGGGGAAGAGAGTATCCTCTTGAGTATCCCGAAATGAAAGAGCCGCCGAGTTTTCCGCTTTTTAGGCCGCCGCCGCCGCGTAAACACACAATGAGTCCTCGTCCTCGTCCCTCCCCCTCTGCGCATCTAGTGCACAGCTCGAGGTATATGGGTCACTGGAAAATCGCTGCATATATAAACCATCCTATTTTTCGCCGTTGGTCTATACATGCACACAGGGACACACGTCGCGTGCACGTAGACACACACCTATCCCCAGGACACAATGGCACTCTCTCGGCTGTAACTTTTGTTTTTTTTTCCTTCTTTCTTTCTTATTATTCACCAAAGAGCTCGTCTACTGGAAGAGGCTGTGTGTGGTGCACGGAGATGTAGGCCGATGCACGAGATAAACATCGGGGCCAAAACTTGGCTCGTGTGTGCGTGCGGGTGGCGGAACCGACTGTACGCGATAAAGCAGCGGATCTTGAGCAGATCCCCTTCTATGCATCTCGGCTTATTATGTCACGAGCGAGAGAGCCCATCGCTACTCGCAATCAGTTCAAGTGTGCAGCCTTAAGATGGTCTCGTTGCTGCTGCTGATGCTAACGCTATCTCTCGCTCTACCCCTCCTACGGCTCCTATCGTAGTCTGTCTCGGGAAATACTCTCTTTTGACCCCGCTCATTTAGATCCGAAAGGACGATAGACATGATTCTGGAAAGTATACACTCTCTATCCCCCCTCCCTTCACTCTTTCCTCGTTTCATTTAATTTAGCCTCTGAGCTCGTTTCTTTTTTATCCAATTTTATCAAGGCTACTATTTCCTACTTTACTAATTTGTTTATGAACATAATAAAAAAATAACAAATAATTAATACGAAAGATATGCTAATATTAGAGACCTTTTCTTATCCAATATAAACCCTTATCAAGTTTCTTTTTGAGTTTATTTTTTGCCCAACTAAAGAAGGGCGCAGCACTGGTAGACGCGCGTGCCTGCAGCCCTACGATTTCTCCGGGGCCTTCTTTTTTTTCACTTCCGCTTCGGAGGAAGTCAGCCGGCGGAAACAGAAAAACGAAAAGGGGGTGGAGGGGGTAGAGCCGAGTCGGAAGAGGGGCGAACACGGCAACGGCTGCGCGCACGAAAAAAAAAAGTCGGCTGGAAAAAGTTTCTAGTGCTGTTCTACATATAGATCGCTTATATTAAAAAAAAAAAGAAATAGAAATTTAATAAAACGTACGGATTCAACATTCTGCCTCGGCTGTATTAAATCGATAAACGCGATCATGTCGTCAAATAGACATTGTAGCTATACGCCGAAGTTGAATGATCTACCGGCTCATGCGAGACTTGATCGAAATGCTATGCAAAGGAGGTGTGTAATCCAAACACTAGGCTCTATTCAACCAAATCGAGGCGGCTTAAGAAACGTAGCCAAGGTAAACAATCGCCTCTGTACTTATCGATATTATCCTCCAAGTACGGTATACACACTCGAAACAACTCAATATAACGATCGCGAAGTGTATACACAAATCAACGTATTCTCCCCTCCCGCTCTTGTAGAAAGTGTACATCGAAATAATAGAAAGGCAACGAGAAGTAACACTAAAGCGAGGCTCCGTAATGATCCACCTAAACGAGACTAGTGATCAAAAGAGCCTCAATTTTCCAGAGAGAATAGAAAAAAGAAATCAAAATAAAGGGTTTGAAGAAAAAGATAGATAGGCGATGGAAAAGGTGTGTGTCCTACCTCCTAGGCCCATCTTCTTCTTGAGCTTCTTGAGCACCTTCATTTTGCCCTTGAGCGGCGCGAACTTGTGTGTCTCAACATTAGCACTGGTTTGATGGGTCGGCGAAACGAGCACCTCCTGCACGTGATGGTGGTGGTGGTGCTGGTGATGGTGATGATGGTGTTTCGCCGACTGGTGTATCTGGTTGCTCTGGTGATTGTGATGGTGATGGGGATGATGGTGGAGGGCCGCTGGGGCCGGATGATGAGGTTGCTGCTGCTGCTGGTGATGATGGTGCTGCTGCTGTTGCTGCTGCTGGACAACGGCGTTCTGGGCGACGACCGCGGCGGCGCAGCAGTGGCAGGGGTGGTGCTGCAGGGGATTCAGCTTGCTGGCCGATCCCACTGGGTTGCCACCGGCTTGCCTGATCGCGCACTCGGTCGACGAGACTCCCATCTTGGGATTGTGTTGGTGGCGGGTTATGGCGTAGACGACACTGTTGCTCGCAGCAGTAGGCTGCTGCTTCTGCTGCTGCTGCTTCTTCTGCCTTTTGCTCGCCTTACACGGCTGCTTCTTCCTTCCTGTCCTCGGGCCGCGGAAGCACGCGAGCAGACACATCTAGTATCACACCCGACAGTAAATCTACAAGCCTGTCGTCGTCGTCGTCGTCATGGTGAGTAATCTTCTACAACTCCGGATCTTTTCTTTTAATCCGCACAAACAACAACTCGAACAACAACTCGGAACAACAACTTTACTTTACGAGACAATTAGAGACTCCGGTTTGTATGTCGTGTTTACAAAGCCGTAACGCGGTAAGAGAGGTAAACTCCGCTGAAGAGAAAGAGAGCGTAAAGGGGGAAACTAGCGACTCTGGCTCTGCTAGCTCTGCGTACGTCTAACCGCGAGCGAGTCCGGATCTCGACTGAGCACTCGGCGCTCCGGCTGCCGACTGTCTATGCCGCTCGCGCTCGGAGAGGAGCGAGCCGCCGACCAATCGTGTTCCAGCGGACCAGCGCCTCCCCCTACTCCCCAGGCACGTGTGTCTTGCCGCCGCTGCTGCAGCCGGGACGGACGACGGCGCGAGCCAGCTGACGAGTGCGAGCGAGCGAGAGAGAGAGAGAAGGGAGCACACGGAGCGCCTGCAGGCAACAGCAGCAGCCGTTTTGTGGGTATTTCGGGAGTGAGAGAGAGAGAGAGCGCGTAAGGGGGAGAGGGTAGCAAAGAGAAGAGTGGGGAGGAGTGGCGCGCGACCGCCGGGCCACATCAAAGCACTCTCTCTCTCTCTCTCCCTCTCCCTCTCGGCCCTCGTGCCGTCGTCTCTCGCTCCCCTCGGCGTGCGAGTGCTCTCTCTCTCGCTCCGAGTTTCGAGAGGGGAGGAAGGGAGGAGGTTGCCGCCGCCGCGCAGGGGCACCTGGTGGACAGCTGCCCTTGTACCTGGACGTACAAGCGCGTTGTGTGTTGCACCGGGCCTCTCTCTCTCTCTCCCCCTGCCCTTTACTCTCTCTCTCGCGCGCGTTCCCCCTAGCTACTGCACTTCTCCTCCCATCTACCGAGCGTCTATGTATTGGCCCTGCTTTCTCACTCTCTCTCTCGCGAGAGAGCCCTCTCGCTGAGCCGGCTGCTGCTGGCCGCTTGTTCCGCGGGGGCTGCTTCGGGAGTTTGAGCGAGAGGGGCGAATCTCTCTCTGTATATGTACACGCGGTATGAAAGCCGGAGAGAGAGGGTCACTAGCTGATGTACGCTATAGTGCCGCGGCTGCCGTTGCTATACTCTCTCGCCGGAGCTTTATAAGCTTATTCTTTCTTTTTCTAGCCGGTTGCCACGGAGAATCTAACTGCCCCTCTCTCTCTCTCTTTCCCTCTTTATCACATCCCTCATTCTATCTTTCTCCTTTAGCCTCGCTCTTTCTCTTTGCGCATATACACATATACGAGTATACATACACGTATTTCAATATACACACTCTCTTACAATATATATGTATATTTATATATGTATGGGCAGTCGTTGTGTGCTGCGAGTGTCTCGTCGGCCGGCGAGAGATAGAGAGAGAAATTTCATTGCCCGCTCTCTCGCGTGGCCTGGGGTATATGCAAAATCCGTTTGATATTCCAAAAGTCCCCGTATTGATTTTCCACAATATCCACGACTTTTCTCTCTCTCCCCATGGCCTCCAGCTCGCACTGTCCGCTCTCGCATTTAAATAACATTTATATACGCACATATACGCATATTGATTATATAGCAAACGCAGAGACTCGCGAGTGCGCTCATATATACAGCTTCATCGAATTTACAATCCACTTTTGTACAATTGCCGAAATTACCGCGAGTCCCGGTGGGAATAATCCGAAGGAACAATAGTCCCTAACGAGTGCACGAGAGTGTCCCACCCAAAATCTCGCACACACACATTGAGAGAGGACTTGGCTGTATACAGAGAGGGTGAATCGTCCTCGAGCCATAAACGGCTCGTTGGTTCGTCTACGAGAAGAGACACACCGGAGTGTGCGCGCGTGTATTTCCCATCAGTCCGCGAGATCTCGAGTTTCCATGGGACTGAACGAGCCACTAGCCTCCCATCAGAGAGAGGCAGCAGCGATAGATGGAGTGCACAGAGGGATGCGCATGACTTAACCGTCGCGGCTCGATTAAACCCGCGCCTATACGTCCTATTCCCAAGCATCGGCGCTTACCTACGCCTCAATGGCAAAGTGCGCGTCAACGGCGATTATACGAGCGAAACTATTTATGCGCCACAACAAGCGCCACTTGTTCGGCCGTATCAGCAGCACATGCCTACGCAACGCCTGCAAAAATCAGCCCCCTCGTCCGACTCCCCCTATATACGTACACAGGCGAAACAACCCCTGTATAGAGCCCTGTATAGGGGAGTTGAAAATCGCAGGTGTTATCGTTGCCTACATTCGCACTCGGCCTTACATATCGCGCTCTCTCGACGCGGTTCGTTGATCCACCCGGCACAACAGGCACACCCCCCCTCCTCCTTATTTCGACTTTCATTCTCCAACGTACGAGAGTGTTTTGAAAACAGCGATCGAGAGAGGTGTAAGGGGGGCCAAAGCAGTTTACTGTATGTAAACGACGGTAGCTCCCCCCCCCTACCCCTGGTCTCCCGCGCGATAAGAGGATGATTGGCAGTTTTTGCGGCTGCGTTGATGATGACAGCGACGAGAGAGAGAGAGAGAGTGCCGTGCAGCCTGTTGATCGCTCTCGTACACGCATGCACTCGTCGACCATTGCGATCTTTTTTTTTTCATTCGACGATTGAATGATGAGGCCGCGGGGAAATATGAGCGTTATTGCTCGAAGGAGCTGTGATTCGACACTCCCGGTCGCGACTCTGCCTCTCGTCGAGGTGTAAACAAACGTATTTGACCAATTGAAGAATATAAGTAGGGCTGTCTGGTGTCTGGGCTCTCCTACACAGAAGCCGTGTTGTCCAGTGCGAGAAGAAGGGCATGACGGGCATTCGGCTATAAAGTTAAATCGTAATTGTAGGCGCTCAGTGCCGAGAGAGGACGTAAAAAAGTCAAACGCCCTTCCCCACGGGGATATTCCTTCTGGATACAGAAAAGCAGGAAGATCATCGGCTGGCTGTTGTGCGTATACTCGGTGGGTGTGGAAAGAGAGGCGCGAGAAAAGGCACACACGAAACGACCAAGAAACACATATATCTCTCGAAGTCGCGCGTTAGCTTGTATCTCCCGCTGGCGTTTATTGTATACACACATAACAGAGCCCAGGACTCACGCCTCGAGTCTTCTCATTCTCAGGCGTTGGATTCACACAGAGGGGGGCGTGCGCGCGCGCGTCGTCTCGTCCTTTTTTTCTTCCTCGCTTCTCGGAGAACAGGAAAAAGGAATCGGCTTACGCGCCCCGTGGGGAAAATTCGATTTTTCGGCTACATGGGAAAACATAATCGACGATGATGGCTTTGGTTCAACAAAACTTCTCGAGCTCCAGGTTATGTATCTGATACTCTATACACACACACGTTGGAGCGTTAATAAGTATAACGCGCAGAGATCGCGGCTATTCGCTAATGTATAGAGCCCCGAGAGTTAATGCCTTAGAACACAAGAGCCGCCAGCGATAAGATATACCGTCTGATACGTGTATATTCGTCATTGTGTGTACACTCGCAGTGTAAGAGAGTCGGTCTGTTGATCATAGACGAAACAGCCGTTAATTCAGCAGCGAGCGCGACAAAAGGCGCCAAGAAAGAGAGAGAGAGAGAGAGACTCGCGTGTACATAGATGCGTACTTACGGATAATAAAAGAAAAGATCGAAGGAATATATAGAGCTTACTGGATCTCGGCGGCGACTGCTCCCTGCGGCCGCGTTTCTCCTTGCGCTGCGACTGCTGCTGCTTCTGGCGCTTGTTAACCTCCTTATTAGCGGCAGACGAGCCGTTGCGCTTGCCCGCTGAGCCGCTGGCATTGGCACCGCCACCACCGCGTGTTTTCACCATTTTTTCCACGCGATATATGCACGGACTTCTGGGCCTTGTTGCCTCGGCGAGGACTTGGAACGATACTGAGTGAGATGTGTGTACACAATAAGCCCTGTACGCGTGCGAAATGTTTCGTCTCCCCTCGTGCGCGCACACACACGCGCGTTCGCTTCTTAGAGACGCTGCTGCCAAAGGGTCCAACGGTTTTTCGGCCCCGAGAGCAGCGCTAAAGTAGCGACACGCCGGGGCTGAGAAACGACGCGATTCTTCGCCCCTACTGCTCTCTTCTTTCGCGGCAGGGTAAGAGAGAGAGAGAGAGTATGTGTACGACTGAGCCTGCTCTCTGTGTACGTGAGCTCGATCAGGTCGGAACTAGTTATCTTTTTCGGCAAACTATCGTTGCTCTCTCGTTTACGTAACCCTCTGCGCTCACTTTATTGATGTATATTCGGGTGAATATTCAACCGTTCGACTAAACTCGCGAAAACAGTGTCTCAAGTGCGTTTTTCCATCTTACGCAGACTATAAAAAATATATAAGAAATCACAACATAAATACAGTTGAATATACGCACGCGTACAGTGTCTTAGCTTAAACCGCGGGGTAAAGCAACTGAGAGCAAGTGCGTTTCTTGCTCCTCGGCTTCTCTCTCTCTCTCTCTCTCTCTCTCTCTCTCTCTCTCTCTCTCTCTCTCTCTATCTCTCATTCTCTCTCTCTCGCGTGCTCGAATTATCGCTTCACGGCTATGCTTATCGTCCCGCAGGCGGGGGGAAAGAAGGACGCCAGCGGAAAGATTGACGGACCTTTGTTCGCTGTTATGCAACTCTACGTACGCGTGTACACTTCGAGTCTCGCGTTTACACTTTTTTTTTCACTCCGAGCATACGTTGTCTCTGCGACTGTACTCAGCTGGAATGGCTAGATATCGGTACATGATGCGACGTGCTTGTTGGTGGGAAATTGTAATATTCTGCAAAAATTGCACTTGTTGTGGTTCTTATGCGAATTCGCTAAAGTTTGATACTGTGAAATGCTTGGTTTTATTGCCGATAGAGTTGTACTTTGTCGCCATCAGTTGAAAAATCGCGACACCGACTTTCCAACGACTTTGCAAGTTACTATGTTGAATAATAACAAAATGTATGTGTACATGTGTACAAAAGACGAAAAAAAATTGCTTGATTTATGTACAAGACTATCTGCGTGTATATACAGGCAAGTTTATATATACACAGTGAGAGAGAGATCTAATTAATTCGCATATGTCGAGAGAAGACGAGCGTGCAAGACTTATTGAATGTCCGACCTCCGACCTCAAGCCACTTCATTTGCTCTTCGACATAAACGCGATAACAGGGCTCTCTCTCTCTCGTTCGATCACAACGTACACACACAATCATAAATATCTCACTAGCCGCGAGGCGTTTATTATTAAATAACCCGAATCACCCTCGAATCATTTTTCCAACAAACCACGGGAGCTAAACAATTTCATACATACATATGAGTCAAAGAGAGAGAGAGGAGAGTAGTCACGCGCTCGTCTGCAGCGCACATATGCCAGGTATACGAGGCTCTTCCTTAGAAAAGAAAGAGAAAACGGTGAATGAAAAAAGTTCCGTTCGTCGAATACGACAGAGAGAGAGAGAGAGAGAGAAAGAGTGCGGCCGCCGGTTTTGCGAGTATGTGTATGTGTAAGCGCGGCTGCATATACTTATGTACTCGGGTACATACACTTGCAGGCCGGGCGCGGGAGGAAACGGAGACACGGCCGGCTGACTCTCTGCCGGTGCACGCACGCGCGTGTATCTCGTTATAGCCGCTCGTGGCTCCTATACAACAACAGCAGCACACGCCCGCGTCACTTTCTCCGCGCCCGGATCATCGAGCTATGCTTGTGTTCTCTATACTAGCACACGTCCGGTTACGAGTTGCACGCTGTGGATTTACAGCGGTAAGGATATAGAAAAATGGGGTTCGGATGTGCACGCAGTCGTGTCGGTCGACTAATCAGCTGAATATGTGGCTCTGCCATAGGCGCACGTGCTGAAGTTCAGTTTGGGTTACTTCTGTAATATACGAAAGCGAACTGGGTGGCATCCCTTACCCTGACTCCTTGTCAGCTTGAATACAGGCTTTCGGAGTGCAGTAGCAACATTAAAAAAAAAGTTGCGGGAAATAAATGTTAAACGGTTAATCGTTAAGCGAGATAAAATGCGCGAGGTCAAAGCATAAGCCTCTGATTAAACGTCGAAGGTTATTGCTATATGTAATATACAGTCTTGAAATTCGCAACTGAAAGTTTGAAAATTTGTCTTTTACAAACGTCAGCCTGTATAAAGGACATTTTATACAAGCCAGAGAGGGAATTCGATATCGATCAATTGAAGCGCAGCCTCCATTCCACAATTTGTCAAACGTATACCTACATTTTAATGCCCGATTCGATTAAGCAACTGCAGCAGCAGCCGCCAAGCCTATACGAGAAGGAGCAAGAGAGAGCAAGGGGCGTAGAGTGGAGGACGAGGGCGAGAGGGGGGTAGAAATTCGAGGTCCTGTAGTTTTCTATATATAGAGGAGGGTATAGATATAATTCCGCCCCCGGAACCTAGCGGAAGTTCCGAGGGCTCAGAGGGCGGATGGCAGGAAGTCGCTGAGACTGGCGCGTGCGCTTGAAAAGGGAGCTCTCTCTCTCTCTCTCCTCCCTTATATACGCACACGCCCTCCTCGTACGCACAGCATACACGCCATATCCAAGAGGGGCCTTATTTTAGAGAGAGAGAGAGAGGAAGAAAGGCAGAGAACAGGGCCGCTGTTGCGCTCTTTCAAGAGCTACCGCGAGAGAGAGAGAGAGAGTGGCAGCAGATCGTGTTACGGGCGAGCTTGGACTCGAGGCAAAATGCACGCGCGCGAGCTGCAGATAAAGTAACGAGCAGCCGCTGCCTGGGGAAGACCGAAAGGGGAACGAGGGAAGAGAGTAATGTCGAGTTAAGGAACTGACGTGTGCGTAAGTCTGTATACTCCGGAGGCGCTCTCTCTCTCCTGCTCTCTTTAGTCGTCGTGTGTATGCTGCTTGGGCGACGGATGAAAAGGGAGCTGACTACGTGTTTCATTGAAACTTTAATGTGCGATGGAGTTAAGGCACTTAGAAGCTACTCTCTCACTCCCTCGTATAATACTCGCTTCATTTTTGCCCGCGCGTCTCCCTGTAAAACGTCATATCCCTCTCTCGCGCGACTCTTAAGGTTAATTAATATATACTCATGGGCGGGATAAAGCACGAGTATAGCAACGAGGCACGCTCGTCTTTCTTTTCGCGCAAATAATCAAGTCGACGAATTCAGCAACGATTTTCCTCTTGGCCCCGCTGCTGCAGGAGAGCAAAGTCCACGATAATACACCTCTTTCTTATTCTTACACACTGAGATTGAAAGGAAAGACTCTCCGGTCATGCCCCCCTCTCCTTCCTTGCCTTTAAGCGCCTTCAGGCAGGTCTTGCAAGGAAGCGGAGATACGCTCGGCGAGTCTATCCGGATCCTCCGGGCTCTCTTCCTCCTCCTCCTCTCCATATCCTTTCGACTTTGTCGAACTGCATCATCCAAGCGTCGCTCGCCGCGCGGCGTCTTAACACTTATACAGCTCGAGCTGCTCCCAAGTGAATTAACAACAGGCACAACAACACACGCCTAAGAAAACTGTGTGATGTATACCTGTCTGTCTGTGTGTAAGAGGAAGATATTATCACCGGCTTCACGCTCCCGTAAAACGCGCCATTTTTCCGTAATTAAATACATTCGCCTTAAAAGGAGGGGGGGGAGCCGCAGTAGGCCGGAAGTACGCTTTTCCTTTCCGCGCGGCTACCTCCTTATCCTCCTGCCAGCAGCAGCCCAACCCCCCTCGGACAGACACGCTCTTCTTCTTTCAAGGCCCTTTTCGAGAGCCTCAGAGGGAGAGAGCCGGCGTGTGTATACGCTTTCTCGCTTGCAAGTCTATTATACATATGTAAGAGAGGCTCTTATATACGTACGCCGGGCTGGAAATGGCACTCGGACTATACGATGTCAAGATTATCCGATGCGCCTAGCCCCCGCCGGCTTTAATAGCAATGCAAACACTCCCTCAACGCTCTCTCCCTCTTACTCCTTGCTGCTAGCTCTCTTGTTGCTCCTCGGGGAAATCTAGAACGACCGCGGAGGCGGCGGCTCTCGGGCCGCGCGCGAATTCCGTCAGACTCTCGGCTTTCCTCTCCGGCGTCCTTGGAATTGTATTAATCAATAATTCCCAAGTCATTCGGCTGCTCGATTATTGCCGCGTGTAATTTCGAGTCGACCGTAGTGTAATAAAAATGAAAAAAAAATGGATAAAATACAGCGATGCGAGATAAAGTCTGATTTTCAGGAGAGGGGGACGGGAGTCTCTTTACAGCGGGGTAATCATTGAATTAGCGGGACTAATTCTCGGAGAGAGAGAGAGAGAGAGCGGCGCTCACGCCTACGCTGGCTTTAAATTCGCGTCAATCACGTACGCGCGATGAAGAAGAAAGAGAGAGGAGGAAAGAGAGTGCTGGAAGTACATACCGGCCCGACGACTGCGAGTTCACTCGCTTGACACGACAGGCCGCCGGTCGTCGATTGGCTCAATCGCCAGAGATGACACGAATTAAGCCAGAGCAATGTATACGACAAGTAATGGCTCTCTGTCCCTCT
Source organism: Anagyrus pseudococci (assembly GCA_030522585.1). NCBI lineage: Eukaryota > Metazoa > Arthropoda > Insecta > Hymenoptera > Encyrtidae > Anagyrus > Anagyrus pseudococci. Next base: position 19,314 of record JAPYYQ010001691.1, read on the forward strand.
CTCTCTCTCTCTCTCTCTCTCTCGGAAGAGAGCTTGACTTCAAGTGTTTTTTTTTATAATGGGGTACGCGTCCACGCGCTGATTTTCTCGCGTTTGTGCGTAGGCAGCAAGTTTGCCTAGGGTCGTTCTAAATAGGCTTATTTCAAATTGTACCTTAGGACTACTCTCGAAATTACTAAAGTTTTTTTTTATTCTTGGCCGACGTCAAAGTTACAATTCGTCTCGTTTCTACTTTTTTTATTATTACACGTACAACATTAAAAATTTTAAAACTCGTACACCTATGAAAGCTTCTACAAATCTAATTTACAAAAATTGCCAGCTAGTTCAACCGGGAGCCATAAAAAAAATTTGCACTCTCGAAAAAAAAGAAGGAAAATTTTCCCCTTCGCCGTATATCGTGCTTATTTTAGAGCCCCCTGGTTATTTGATCATGAGGGGGGTAGGAGCTTTTCGAACCTTTTAAAAAAGCCTATATCCGTAAATACATATCGGTATTCCAGAGCGAGAGCTACCCTATACCTTCACCCTTCTCGTCCCTCATATAGCTCTTTCTCAACACAGCGAGCGACTCTGCTGGCTTGTAAAACAAAATGCCATATCCTTTTAATTTTCCACGGAGTATAGGGTGGCGTATAGTGCCGTGACTGCTTGGAAATACATCCATCTAGCGGTAAAGTCACAGCGGCGAGAGGACAGATGCGCGCGTGTCTCGTTTTAAAATCCTGTCTCCCCCTTTTTTCTCCTCCTTTGGCTTTTCCTTTTGCCTCGCAACCCCTCTACAGAGCAGCGATCGGAAATAAAAATATCGACGTATCCCCAGGCCTTCTCCACGCCTACAAGCTACAGAGCAAACATTTCGGAAATACTCGTTGAGCTTTCTAAAATTTTTGAACAAAAGAAAAAAGAAACTTTACCCTTCGCCTCTGACCAGCTTTTGCGCACACGTTCGTTATCGAAGTTTTGCGAATCCACACGGATACATCGTATAACGCCCAGTGTTTATTTTTGCGGTTCACGCGCGGTTATCTAGCCGTGCGTGCGAAATCGACGCGAAAAACGGCTCAAAGACGAGATAACCGAGCTGCTATACTCGAGATAAACTTCAAGCGAGAGGCCTATATACTGGTGCACAGGAGTGAGAAAGAGAGAGAGAGAGGGAGACGTTCGACTGGGATGAGAGAGCCAGAGAGCAGAGAAGCGCAGCTGCAGCCAAGCTCCGGGAATGGCCGGTGTGTCTACCGATGCATCAGCTGTCTTACCCCCCTCCTCACCCTCTCTCCCTTATAACGTAATGCATAATTGGAGACGAAAATCGATCCGTAAAAGCCTGGACACCTCTTTCACCCCCCCTACTCTTCTCTCTTTCGCTCCTCCGAACTCCTTTGCATTCGTATCTTGCTCATCGTTAATGGTCACGGAGAATTTCAAGTTTTTTTTCTTTTTTTTTTCTTATACAAAGATAAGAATCGTCATCTTGAGCTTTTTATTTAATCGAACATATCCTTTCGATTTTTGGCCGATCGCAATGACACTCGAGGGAGAACATCAAAGAGAGACCAACGAAATGCGCCGTATCTATAGCTCGCATAGGGCTGTATTCTAAATATCGTACATACACCCGTACTACGTGCTGCCACGGCAAAACACGGAGTTTAAGAGGAGAAGAAAGTAAAGCCCAGCGCACACGCCTATAAACACACTTTCATAGCTGTGCTGCAAAATAAAGCTCGCGTGTGTACTTACGAGGCGATACGACGACGAGAAGAGAGAGAGACAGAGCAGGCGTCCACAGGACGAATCTAAAGTAGAGCGAGAGAGAGAGAGAGAAAGTGGATGCTAAAGGAGAGGAAGATAATCGTGTAATCGGCTTTTTTTTGGCAGGCGACAAAGGGGCAGAGTATCCCACCCCTCTACGGCCTATTATCTCGTTACTTAAATAAACCGCCTATCAAGGGCTTTTACAGACCGCGCGCTCCAACGAGCGATATACTGTAGACTGCAAGGGAGAGAGCCGGACGAGGTGTAGGAGGATGCTAACTGTAAGGAAAGGGATGGCGGGGGGAGGGGGGAGGGGGATAAAGCGGCGATTGCAGTTGTTGCTCGAGCCTCGGACAATTCCCTTATGGAATTAGGAGAGTAAATTCGGCCTGCAGGCTTGGAGCGCACGCGTCGAGAGAGAGAGAGAGAGAGAGAGAGAGAGAGAGAGAGAGAGAGTCGTATCTTTCTTTTTCCATCGACTGGCCACTTGACAGTTTACTCTCACTCGCATATACATACGTACACGTAAATTATATTTCTTCTTTTGTCGGCGCTTTGTGTGTGTTCTGCTCTGATTTTTTTTTCTCTCTGTCGCAATTGCGCTTGCACGGAAAACGCGCGTACTGTATATGCACCGGAATAATATCAAAAGAAAAAGGACTCGCGCACACACGTCTCGGCGAAATGACTCCATTGCAATGGGGGGAGGCGTGTAATTCGATCGGGAGTTACAATACGCGCGGGTATATCGTGCAATTACAGATCCGCACGGAGACACATACGTGGGCCGTATAGCGTCAGCCGCACGGCATCGACAGTTTACATTTCGCGGAAGTGGAAAAGGCGGGGGCATGTGGATATATAAAACGCGGAGTTGCGCACACGAGACGCGCGTGCCTGATGATATTCCGGCGAATGTATAACAGAGAGAGAGAGAGAGAGAGAGAGAGAGAGAGAGAGAGAGACCGCGGCGGTCATCGCGGATATACGAAAGCCGCTGACAATAGCGAGCATAGCCGCGGACAATGGCGAGCCTCTGGCCGGCGGCTTTGGAAATATAAAAAGAAAAGCATCGGCCGCCGATGATCGGTATAGGATCCACACCCATACATACACGTACAAGAAGAGTAGAGCAATGATCGAAGAAGCCCGCAGCTCGATCTCTCCGCTATATGCACGCGCTTATAAGCGACATGTGGTTTGTGGTCGGCGCGTGTCAGTTGCGCGACCACGTTTTCAAGGAGCTCCGCATAAAGCCCGACGCCGACGCTCTGCTGCTGCCGCCGCCGCCACGTCCCGTTGTATAAGGCCCATAGGCGCACGCGATTACAAATTGCCCAGTACACGCGGACCCGCATGCCGCGCCCCGTATGCGCCGGCTCAGCTCATTGACTATACCGATGTGCCCTCTCTCGCGCGCTGGGCGTGTGTCTGCGTTATTCTTTTTACGGGCTTTGGGGGCTAGAGTCGACCAGTGTCCGAGATGGGCTGGACAACGAGCGATCTAAGATCTGTCTCTCCCGAGGAATCACAAAACGCCGGCTGGAGGCTTAGGATGCTAAATCTTAGGGGGTAGGCGGGATGATCTTCGGAATATGTATCAGAAGAGGAGGAAGAGGGCTATGTCGTTGAGGAAAGCAGCTGAAAACTCTCGGGGACACACCTTGCCCCGTTTAAATGTCCTCGGCCTTACCGATCGCACCGCCGAATTCCGCAATGCAAGAGCGACAGAGAGGGCCTAACGATATTCCCTCTCGACTTGGCCCGCAGCAGAGGCGAACATCTGCCCGGCGTCGAGCGGCCTCGGCGCTGGCTTGCACTCTCGGGCGAACAGGTGCATAAAAAAAAATCATCGGCTAAAAGAAGCGAGCGAGAGAGCCAACTGAATTATTAATTTATTTATCCGCGCAGCCGCCAGACTCTACTCCACACCCATCCGTACACCTCAAGGGAAATGGGGGGAGAGAAAGAAAATAAGTTTTCTGATGAGGATGATTCTGGTGTAGCTGGTGCTTTAGTTTTTTTTTTCATATTTCTGAAACTGGTTGCTATGCCAGGCGTTTGCGTTACGGTGTATAAAATTTCACATTCCTCAGTGCATATACGCGCATATAAGATGCAACAGAAGGTATCTACACAGAAGCATACAGAGATTGAGGGTATAGAATGCGTCTCATCATCGGTGATCATCAGCCTTCTTAGGCCTCCCGTGGTCCTCTCGCGCCCTCGCGCAATTGTCCGCAACTTCCTGCCAGTCGCAGTGCGAAAAAAAGAGAAGCAAATAAAGGAAATTCATAAATCCCAGCGTGAATCAAAGAAAAAAATGAGAAAAACTGACCACAAGGTGTGTTGTCTGTATGGATAGTCGAGGGAGAAAAGTCAACGAGATACGCTCGAGAGACACACTCACGCCCCGCGGCTTTTTCCCGATACACGCATAATGCCCCAGCGGTCAGTCTGGGGCTTTGCGAATAATGCCAAGCGCCTGTGCCACCCACGTTACGAAAACGCGAGCGCGCGACACGAGACAAACTGACCAATGGGATCTTCGCTCCCTACGGTCCATCTATACGCTACGGCCTGTCATCGTAACGGGGGGATGCTCTCCCGCGGTGTCATTCGCTTAATACGTTCTTAACTCGCATCGAATAGGACGAGCGGGACGAATCGGCTGAAGAGGCAGATTTTCAATGCTGGGCGCGAGCCTTTTATTTCCTTAGAGCAACGCACAATAAAGGAGCACCGGCCCTTTTTTCCCGTATAGCTTTTAGGGGGATATGCTACGGCGCATATGCGGAGATAGAAACGCTAAGGGGGAGAGGGAGAGACCTGGCTCGTGCCGTCGAGAGGATCTCGGCTGTGGGGGAGAGAGAGACTCAATGTCTGCCTGCTGATGCTACTTGTAAGGAAAAATCCGGCCTTTTTTCCTTCCCTTTTGTCGCTTACAGCCTCCGCTTGCGACTTCCCGGAACACCTTTCTGTACTAGCGCTCTCTCTCTCTTTCTCGCTTTAGGAGGACCTGAATTCGGAGCTTGCTTCTAGCTTGGGTGGAGATGCCTATTCTGACGTGAAGTTACGTAAATTACGATGGATTTTTTCTCACGAGTTTTTTTTTTTTTTTTGATGATTTTTCTTTCCTTATGGCTTTTAACGGTTTTGGAAATTTCGTTTTTGGAATTGTGATTTACAAATTTAAAAATGTAATAATTATTGATTTGGTATGGTAGTTTGCGTTTCATATTTTTTTAAATGAATTTTTTTTAAAATTTTTCTTTTTAGTTATCTATAAGCAACAACACATTACAAAGGAAAACAAGATATTTGTATAATTTGTGTATAATGTTTAATTGTAACTATTATGATCATATAATACAATTCTAAAATTACTACAAGATTAAGAGCATCTTTAAAATATTTTCTAATGTAACATAGGCACTACAATCTTCACATATTAAGAATAATAAAAATCAAATAATACTTAAAGAAAACCATTTCTACAGTTTTGCAAAAAATAATTCCCATGCTTGTCTTCAGTAAAACAAATTCGAAAAAGTACCCTCTTCCAAATCGAAAAACTGGCAGGTACGAAGAATCAGCATATCTTCGCTTTGATCCCACGCAAGAAATTCGATCGAAAAAAGATCAAGGGAAAGAGGGGCAGCAGCTCGAAATATATGAAAAATGATAATAAGCGATGACAGGTCTCAGGGCAATTCACGTAATAGGCCCGGCGCAGCCTTATACATCCAAGACCTCGCATTTAAATTTCCGGGTTCCGCCGTGAGCAAGTCCCGAGGGCGGCGAACAATCATGCTGCCCCCTCTCCTCGTCTAACCTGCTTCTCCGCCGGAAATTCGGGAAGGAAAAAAAAATAAGCCCGAGAAAAATGACAGCGCCAGATTTAAATGTCCCCGTGACGTAACGAGGACTTCCTCCGGGCCTATGTCTGGCGCGTTATATACCTGCTTTTTAAAAAAAGAGAGAGAGAAGATAGAAAAAACTGGCGCAGGTATATAGCGTGGAAGTAGTATAAGACGGAGGAGGAACAGCTGGAGTAGCGGAGCTCGGGGAAAAGTCTGTGTCACAAAGCCGAAATCGTGTTTCCCACGCGCTGGAGATGAGACCACTACTTTCTGGATCATATCCCCCATCCTACCCGCGCGATTTTAAAGTCCCGAAGATCGATATATTTTTCACTTGGCACTGGCCGCATGAGAAAACAGCCCCGGATGTGGGAATGTTTACTCGCTCGCGCCGCAAAGCTATACGTACGCACTTTACTTCTCCACGCCTATGTAGAAAATCCGGAAAATAAGGCTTAAAGCTTATTTCTTTTCTTTTTTTTTTGTTTGCGCTTCAGATCTGAATGTACCCACCGAGGAATGGATTTTTTTTTCAATCAGATGGAAATCGAATATAAATCGATAATTGTTTATATATACATGCGCGTAGAAATGCGTTCTTCCTTTATCTGAATTCAGTATAAGCTTTATTGCTCCGAATACTATCTAAAGCATCTGAGAGACATTTTCTTGAAAACTGTATAATACCATATATGCCGATCAAAAAAAAGGAAAGAACAAAAAGAAAAGAAAAAGGTATAGAAAGTAAAATAAAGATAAGAGATAGGAAACACATTTGAGCATCCCACTCTTAAGTGACTAATCGTTTTTCTTAGCGACAATTACGAATGGCTTATCAGTGTGTATAGGGACGTGGGGGGAGAGGGGGAGAAAGACAAACCGTATTATAGAACTGATCACAATACTTCCTGTCTAATGAAGTTTGCTTAGTACCAATCGTCGGATTGTAAATCCTCGAAGGAGATAACGATTGCGCCGCTCTATCTCTTTACTTTCATAGTCGCGTTTTTAAAATTGATTTTGTCTTATCTTCCTCGAAAGAATAAGAGAGAGAGAGAGGCGAAGGGAGGGGCGAGAGACGAAGAACGGAATTTTCTTTGCGCTAAGCTTCCTCTCTCTCCTCCCCCTCGGCCTCGGTGTCATTCTTGTTTCATTCCGCGAAGGGTATTAATGAGTAAGTTTCTTACTTACAGAAAGACAGCTTATCTGAATCTTTTGTTAAACTTACTTACAAAACTATCTTAGCGATTTTTTTTAATTGCCCGCTCGTCGTCTCTCGCTTACATAACGTTGAGCTCCTGAGATGTTTTTTGTGGAAAAGTTTAATTTTTCTTTTTTAATAATATTATTAGAAGAACAATAATCACTTATGTACGAATATTGTAACATTTGGTGCAATAATAATGCGTGTACATTATATAATATAAAATGTATACGTATAATTTATGTACACTAAGGTGAGTAAATTACAAAAGATATGCATTGAAGAGAGAGATACACATTAAATTTTGAGATTAAACAGAACGTGAGTGTCTTTGGAGGCTCTATAGGGGTGAAACAATATGAGTCAAACAGACTGCGACTGAATAGGTGGTGGTATAGTTGTGCATAGCCATAAACAAAGGACGACGAACAATGATTAACAACAACAACAAGAAAAACAAAAATTGAAAGTGTAACAAAGGATAGCAAAAATAAAACCAAACAACATAGATAAGGGGGTTGTCGATGTCGTTCGTGTCTCGGGGCTTACGTGTGCTTTGAGGTGTAATAAAACAAGAAAGAACATATACCACTGGCTCTGGCTGTGTGATAAAGGTAATCTCAACATTGAAAAACAGAAAAAGAGAGAGAGACAGACAAATGGATAAATATGCAGAAAAAGAGAGTGTGAGGGGTGTTTTACACAGAAAGTAATCGAGACTTGGAAAACAAAAGGGTGAGGGGGGGGTGTCCTCTAGATAAACATATGTATACCAACATCCACAGGCAGATATTGCTTTGTGTGTATTTATATATACGTATGCGTGATGCGAGAGAGGTTGCTCACCGTTGTTACTGTCGTCTCCCTGATAGCCCTCAATCGAGTATTCTTTCTGATGGATTCTTATGCGATCCGCGTTCCTCGCTAAAGGAGAGCCAGAACAAAAAAAGAGAAAACACATTTAAAGCATAATGTTCGAGCTTTGACTCAACCTATACCCACCCCTCCCTCCACCCGCTTCCCTCGGTTGGAATTAAGCATTCCTTATAACCGACGTGTGCACAACAGGCACACGTGCTAGAGAGTACACATGTAGTGCCTTTCTCGATACATCGCAAAATGTCGCATCAATTTTGCAATTTAAATTTTAATAAACCCCACGAGCGCACACATACAACACGTGCGTGTATTCCACTCGGCTCTTAATTTTCATCGTCATACGCGGCAATTACAGAGAGCTATCTCTCTCTCCTGAAAGAGAGAGGATCGCTTCTGTAAAAAGACGATCATTAACACTGGACCCGTTGCATGTACACATGCACACACGCATATACATATCGCTGGCAAAAGACGGTTATGCGTTTTTCTCGCTTTCACCAAAGGCCAGCAGCAGCACGCGCCACTCGGACGGCACGCGGCAGGTGTGTACTGGACGACGCGTGCCGTCGACCAATCGCCTAGTCCCTTCTCCTCCTCCTCTCTCTCGCTCGCTCTTTCTCCCGAGATGCGTTTATCTTTATTGACGCTCGTGTATATATATACACATATCCCGGAATGGAGTCGTCTTCGTACAGCCTGCGAAGCACATATGCGGGACTCGTTTATGCATACACATAATAATAAACCCTGCGCGCGTTGTGTATAGGTATAGGAGGCAGAGAGAATCGATTAATTGTCGCGTCTCGAAATTTCGGCCTTCTTTTTTTGATTCTCCCCCAACGTATATACCGCCAGAATACGATATACTTCAGCTCTCGATTAATCCGCCCGCAGTAGCACAAAAGCCGCCCTCTCTCGCATATCCTGCGGTAAAGTCGAAAATTATTAGCCCTCCCCTGATCCTCTCTTTCTCTTTTATATTACCATCCATTTCCCGTTGGCTAAAAATTCCAAAATTTTCAAGATAAGCTAAGCAGCATAATGCCTGCCGCGTATATAATTGGCTCATCTGTCGGGGCGAGCCGCCGCCGCCTCCGACGCGCAAGATGGACTTCGGCAGGTAGTTTTTCTCCCTCGGCAAACGAAGTTCGAACACTTCGAATGGCCGTGAGGGGAGACTACCCGCTGGCGGGATGAAAAAAAGCATCCCAGCCAGCATACGTTGCCAACGAGAGGTAGAGAGAAAGATCGTCGGCGACGCAGCAGCAGCTGCGCGAGCTTCGGCCAACTGCGCCTCACCTTATTGCGCGCCCCCATCCCCCCCCCCCTCGCTCTCCTTCGGCTGTACATTTTTCTTCCTTTTTCCAAAACGACTCCAGCGCGACGGCGACGTTTTACGGAAAGTCCTCCCCTGCTCCTCGAGCTCTCCGGTGACACTCACGACGATTTTTGCAATTAAGGCCCACTGCGGAAATTATACCGGGCGCTCTCGACGACAAGCAGCAGCAGGCTCGGCTCTCCGTTTCGTAATGACTTTCGCGTATACACACGCGCTTTTGTTATTGCCGCCCGACAACTGGCACACACTGCGCGACAAGAGAGTTACGACGCTGGCAATTTTTCTTTTCTTTTCTTTTTTTTTCTTGTTGTCACAGTCGTCATTTTAACGCGACGCGCAGCTTTTGTTGAGTATTTACGGGGAATTTTGCTACGGTTATCGAGATGCTGGATTGGACGATAAAACCAAGAAGGGGAAGTAAGGTCGGAATATTCAGAAATTTTTTGTCGGGCGGACCAAGCTCGGTATTGATTAGTACGCGAATTGATATTCGCGCGTGACGCGCTGCGTATTACGAGCTTGTGACGACAAAGTACTCGTTGGTAGGGAGGCTTTTTTTAAAAAAAGAGTTAGCGGGAGCAGATGCAAATGACGTTTACGGAGAAAACAGTTGAGGCTGCGTTAATTGACGGAAAAGGTCGAGCTTTTTCGTTTGTTGCATACGCTTACGGGTACACTGAGAAAAATCGCTCAGTAAAAATTATTTTAATTCTAGCAAAAATTACTATATTTTGTAGGAAAGTTGATACTTACTCGGAATTTAATAAAA